>JZLH01S0265536.1:26596-39098 GCA_001188425.1 Eucidaris tribuloides | reverse complement strand
ACGGACGGACGGACGGACGGACGGACGGAAGGCGGGACGGACGGACGGACGCACGGACGGACAACCCGAAAACATAATGCCTCCGGCAACTTCGTTGCGGAGGCATAAAAACAGTTTCCTTCTCGCTGTACCATTTTTTTAAGCACACTATAATTTAAAGTAAAGACAGATCTTACAGGTAAGCATTATAACAAAGTTAAATTTCACCATGCCTTCCTACTTTCCTGTTACACACTGTGTTGTCGGCATTACAACCAGAAATGACCTGTGACCCTTGACTTCTATGACTCCCAAATTAAATAATCAATTTCTCTATATGATTGGCATTTGCATATGAACTTCAGCCAAGGTTTATGAAAATCCATCATGCCATTTTTCATACAATTGAATGAAACCAAATAAAATACCAAAATATACAGAGTAGGCTGTGACCTTCGACCCTTGAACTTTTGGCCCAGACTTCATCAATCATTCTATGTTGATTTTTACTTTAGCTAAGTTTCCTAAAAATCCATCCATGACTTCTTGCGATATGGCAGTATACATGTAGCGCCCATATTAATTGACTCTATATAATACAAAGTGACCTATGACCTTAAACATCTGTACCCCCAAATTCTGATCAGTCCAACTGGTTGTGGTGATATTTTAAAGCAACTTTTATAAAAATCCATGATTTCACTTTTGAGATGTTGAGGTAAATAAAGTATTTCGGACAGACAGACAGAACTATCGATGGGTTTACAACTCAAAATTGTAATGGAGTTATAAAAACACAAGAAGAAAGATTGATTCTTACCGCCCACACTATCAAATTTCACTGGAAATAGATTTGGAAGGGCGCCACCAATGTACATGGGTAAGTCCCAGTCCAGATCTTTGGGCAGTGGATGGTGAATGGTAACCACGGCAATGTCACCGTCATTGACACGGATCCAAGCCTCCTGCCCAGTGATACCAACCTCCACTGAATTCCACTCATGTAACTGAGAAAATATTAAAAGGAGAAATTACCCACATAACAGGAATATCTACAACTGTCAGCCTTCATATTTGTGTGTAGAACCTCATACAGTGACATTGTAACCTGCAAAAATTGAATGATATTCATACAGATGCAAAAAGTCTGATTGTGGTACATTTTTAACATTGTCGGTTTTCCTCTCCTTGTCCATCACAGACAGTTATTCAGTTGGAGAACATTTCTAATGATATGTATGCTACACATAAACATTCTCAATTTACCAAGGGTCTATTGCATAAACTTAAAATGGAGTAAAACTCTGGTTATTTTAACAAGAGTTTTTTTTCCTGTGGTATAATGAATGGTACAATTCTGGGTTACAATTATGCTAACCAGAGTTTTCATATTTAACAGAGAAATTTCTCCGCTTAAATTTTTATGCAATAGGTACCCTGTCTTTCATACATTGATATAACCACATGGAATTCACTTCCCAATGAGCTTAAAGTTATTGATATTTGATAATTTGATTAGTTTTAAACATATGATTAAACAATATTTTTTGTTGTAGAATTGACATGATTGCATTTTTTCAAAAACCTCTTATTGGAATTTTTTTCTTATAAACACCACTCACAAAAACCGTATTTCAATCTACCAACAATTATATAAGTACACATGATATCAAAATGTTATGGTTGGAAATTTAGTCTTTCTTATGGTAATAAACAATGTGTTCTAATTATTTTGTATTTTATCATTAATTCATATATATTTTGTATAACATTTTACTGATTTTTCACATGTGTTCTACTGTTCTATATGTTTGTTGTAGTTGTATATCCAAGGCCCAATGGGAGAAGACCAACTTATTGGTGAATAGGCATCCTGGCACAATATTTGAATAAACAAATTAATGCTTACATTTACACTTCCACCCTGAAAATCAATCTGGACCTCCTCGAGTCCGGCCTCGGCATAAAGTTCGACTCGCGAGTCCTGTAATCGAATCATCAGCATGGTTTGTGTCCACTCTTCCTCGCGTCTCAGGATGAGGAGACCGTGTGAATCAACCGGGAGAAACCTCAGATATATCAGGATGTGAGGGGAAGGCATGCCAGACCGGCGGTAGATGAGGAACGATGATGCGTCAAACGCTCGCAAGATGGTGCCACGCCCTGGGGAAAGGAGTTTTTATGTACAATGTCATTTTGGGGATACTCGAAAGTAAGAGGGTGAACACTTTGTAAGCCACAAGCTAACAATGACTACAGTTCAAAACAATCTGAGCTACATAATCCTCCATGTTCTAAGTGTCTTCGATAATGTCTACTAATGAATCCCTGAAAAATATTATACTTCAAACTGATCATTTAGTGCTTTAAAAGAGTGAAAATCTACAGTATCCAGCGTGACCTTCTCCTGACATTGTCTATTTCTTCCCATAGAAAGTACTGTGTTATAGGTCTAATTTATAATTATTCAGACGAAGCAATAAATGTTTATTCATGCATACCCTGCCAGTAGCAGCATAACTTTCCAAACTTGTAGGATATTTATTTGTCCATTTAAGCACTACTCTGTAACTCATATATCAAAGTTTGCTTGAGACTTTAATGTTACTATGCAAACTTCATATCTGAGGTAGATGAATGAGCTATTACCGCATCCCTTTTAAAATCATTCAACTCTACATATCCTTTATGTCTGGTTCAGAGCCAGACAGGACATTTTGACTACCTGATGTAAGTTGATTGACCTAAATGCATAAGGATTATCTGAATTTGAAAACATGTCATCCTTCATTTCATTATTACGGATGTTTCTCTGCATGCGTGGGTAATGATGAATGCAAGGTAAATGAATGATGATGCGTTCATAATCCCTGTGGATGCCAGGAACAAACTATTGACAATTTTTGGCAATAATTAACAGAAATTTTTCATACTTGGACATGGTTGAAGAAAGCAGTGCCTCGTGTCGGTACCGTATCCCCCGCAGATTTTCCCCGGGGCGATGGGGGCGGGATCCGTACACGTTCTATCTCTCATTCGTATACCTTCGTCGCATGAGGCTGAGCATGGACTCCACTCGCTCCAAGTTGCCCACGAACCTTCAACTAGGGAACAGAAGCAAAACCACAGGGAAACAGAGAAATGAAACAAGTTTTACCATAGTAAGCACAGATATATGTATTCCAAAAGTCTGAATCTAATACAATCAAATCATTTATTAAAAAGTGTACTCATGACAAGATATGACTTGATATTTTGCTAATACTTTCATCTAGCCAGAGAAAGGTAGGCTGTGGCTAAGGGAAACTACCCTCAATCAATTTTTTTTTACCATTACATTTGAAAATATGTCAGTTCATCTTACAATAATGACCCACAAAATTTGCATGTGCTTGAAATATACCAACACACTTCATATATGTACCAACAACTCAAGCAAAACAAAGAGATACATGTTATATATTGTTGTGTTAACATATATTGTCTTTGGAATGATTTTTCCACAGTTTTGTTTCTTGTCAACAAAAGAAGTGTATTTTGCGTCAAATGGCAATTCCGTCTTATACCCTTTGTGCATTCTCTATCATTGCGTGATCAAATAGCAGTGACAAATTGCTCTCTTCGTGGTTGAATATCAATGGATAACTCATGACTCAAAACACTGAGGGACTACAGCCATGCATCGGTCACTCCCAAATACCCAAAACTGGCTTTACCACTGTTTGCTATTCATGTTTTCTTCATTTTGTACTGTACTTGCTTGGACTCAAAAAAAGAGTAGTCAAGAACAAGTTAAATTTGTGTGATTAGTGTCATTTCATATAAATGTTAAATTCTTTGAATAAAATCAGATGACATCTTCTTTATTGTAATTCTTACCAGGACAAGTGTGTGCATTGCATACGCTGAACTGTTGATACTCCCCGGCACACTTGTTGGTCATTTTCACCCGTACCTTGCGATTGTGACCAGCTTTGCGAACCAAGCACCATCTCTGCCTCGCTTTTGTACCGCCCTCACAAGTCGCTGAACACTCATCCCATTTACCCCACGAGCCCCACCTTGGGGTATTTGCTATTGAGAAAAAGAAAGAATCAAGAGTTCACGAAAATGTGATACAACATGGACAAGAGCCTGACCAGAGACTCCAACCCCAAACACGTCTTAAGCGGGAGATTCTCCCGCCGAGACCCCCTAGCAAACGGGAGACTCTGACTTAATGTGCGCATAGCCCACATCAAGGGCGCAAAGCATGAAATTCCTTGCGGCCGGAGGCCATTTTTAGGGTTTTAGAAGCTCTCTGTTGCTGTCTTAGTCTTATTTTTTAACATATGACAACACTAAATGGGGTCAAATCCACTGATTCAGATTCATTTCTTTTCAAAAAGGTGGCTGGGCGGGAGAAAAAAGGAGAAACACAGCTAGGGCAGGAGAAATTCAAACTCAAGCGGGAGGGCGGGAGATTTTGTGAAATTGGACTCAAAGCGGGAGATCTCCCGCCGAAAACGGGAACGTTGGAGTCTCTGCCTGACATCATGGTTGTTCTATTCAGTGGTAAGTTTCAGATGTACATGTATACATATAATTATAGTACATTAACCCGTTGGAGACACTCTAATTTTGACATAGCATGCATTTTCCATAGGCTCCAGCCCAAGATATCTTGTACTTAGTCTCCAACGGGTTAAGGATATTCTGCCCAACTTTGACAAAGAGAGCAAGTGACAAAATTGTCATTTCTTATAAATGTGAAATTCGTGTCTCTCATTTACGTTGGCATCAGAGCAATATCACTTTTCACTAAATATCTTAACTTGAATATCTTTCAATAAAATAATTATTTCTTCCCCAAATGATGTCAGAAGGTACAGCATGCTTAGGTCTGTTTCCAAAACATCAATAAATCAAATCTGAGTGATTTGTTTCTTGCTATCTTTTGCCAAATTTATTCACCACTAGTCAAAGACATTCAAGTGACCAGTTTGTTATAATTGCTATATTGACCAATTAGTCATCTATAAAAGTCCAGCATAATTTTTGTCTGTCAGTATGACACAAAGGGCAATCTTCCAGATATTTGTCACACCTCCTATTTCTGTAGCTTCAACTATCTTCAAATACTCATACATGGAATATGTTTGTGTTTGACAAAAATAAAAGCACAATTAAGTATAACAGCCAACCTTAATACACATGGTTTCAATCAACAGGGAATGATTAACTCATTTAGAGATGAATTTCATTGTTGCCAAGTCTTGGTCTTGGTCTCAAATGGAAGGTCTTGGTCTTGAGGGGAAAGTCTCGGACCATAGGCCTCAGCTACACTACATATGTTGACACACCATTTTTAGGGGAGCAAATTTAAGCCAAGTTGTCATTTATCTTGGTCACAAAAAGCCAAATTTACTGAGCATAACCTTATAATTGTCAATTAAATTGGCAACCTACCTGGGCAGTCAACAACTTTGCACTTCTTCACCTGGCTGTCATTGCCTTCACATGGTTTCCCGCCATTTAGTGGGGTCGGGTTGGAACAGAGGCGGTACCGTGCCTTCTTGCCGACACCACATGTGATGGAACACGGCGTCCACGATGACCACTCCGACCAGTCACCGTCCACTGTACATACAAAAATATTAACACTTAACATGTCACTGGCACAATCTTGTGCCACAAATGATAATTTTTCAATAATTGTAAAAATAATAAAAAGTATGACAGTAATGTTTTGTGTTATTACACTATTGTACAGAAGAGGAATAACCCTCACTAAATTATTCATAAAAATGATGGGTGTACATTGGATATTTTCCTACAAATTGATGTTTTATCACAGATATCCATGTGAAATACAGAAAAAATAGGCATTTTTTAAATGTTCAGGAACATTTACTGACCATAAATAAAGAACTTTAGATTATCTTTTGTAACTTCTGTAATCTCGACAATATTGTCATCAAACACTAAATAAAGAACTTTAGATTTATCTTTTGTAACTTCTGTAATCGACAATATTTTCATCAAACACTAAATAAAGAATTATAGATTATCTTTTGTAACTTCTAAAATCTTGACAATATTGTCACCAAACTTAGGCTTTTAGAAAAAGTATATTTTCATCTACAACGTTGTACACAAAACATTTCTCCACAATAAATGTGTAAAAATTTACAGTTGTTTGCAGTTGACAGTACACTCGAAAAATTGCTCAATGTGAAACTGTTAAAAAATGCTTAAGTTAAAAGTTAACTACAGAGAATAACTTGTACATGCTTATTCAATTCAATTCAATCAATGGTTTGTTTTAAAATGATGCAACTGCCATTGTGGGCTTGGACCGAATTGTGGCAAGTGTTTACAATCAGTATTAAAATTTACATATAAACATAGCATCATAAAATAAGTAGTAGTTTAGTCATTGCACAGTAAAGATCATATTAAAATATGTTTCCAGAACAAAATAGTTGGAATGCAGTAAAAAATAATTTGATATTAAAGGTAAATGACATGATTGAGCATAGTCCTCAACATGGGGTAAAAACTATTTTAGAATCAAGTAAACTATGCAAAGATTCCACTGTGAAAAAAACAAACAATTGTAGTCAAAAGTTGATTTATTTTAAAATAATTTCCAACAGAATGCCTTGTGACAGACAAATCTGTAGTGTATAGTTTTCTATGGGATTTAATTCTCTCAAGCCTTGAGAGAATTAAATTGTTGGCCTGTTCATGCTTAATTCTCCTTAAGTAAACACACTCAAGACATATCCTTCCAGCCAGGAGATCCACTCCAGCTGGTTTATATTTGGGATATCTTTCAACCAGTTTGGCTCTAAAGGCATTTTTTATTTCTCCCAATCATGTCACTGAGCTTTAATTGCTTATTCAAATACTGAAGGTGTGGAAAGGTGAATAAATCAAGAAATAAAAACATACACAAATTTGTGATATAAATAAATTCAGACTTATGTGGAACTGAAAATGAAAGTGGTGATGAGACTTTGGTGATCAAAAACAAGCAAATTGGGATGCATTGCACATTTGGATTACAAAAATAGAACTATATACATATTTGTCATTAACTTTATGTATGGTATCATTAATATGTCGATCTTTCGCTTACATCATGAATTATGTCCTATCAAACAATAATCTTGATCATGGTACATGGAATTCAAGGGAAGATGGGCAGGGCATGCGTTAAGAAATAATTTTTGTAAAGCAAAACTGCTAATCAAAATCTTTATTGTATAACAATTGCCAATTTTTGTATAGCAGTTTTGTAACTTGAAGTAGGGTGCCTGAAAGATTTAAGAATTTGTGGGTATTTTACTCTTTTGATTTAAAATTTGTAGTTGTATAGAACAAAATGTTTATAAAAAGCATATATTTCGATTTTCAAAACATAAGTACAAATTTTGAGTGAAATATGGACATTTAAAGTTTGCCAAAATTTTAACGTTACTCTGTAATGATACCCAAACGATAGTGGCACAAATTTGTATTCAGTTCACGTTTGCCTTGGCATCATAATGAAGGGCGGAGTTATGTAGGCGTAGTATGCAAATATACGCGTATGTTGTCAAGCAGTGGGCTTTCCCCGAAGCGATCGTCATACGCGTACGTTTTACGCGCACGTAATGACGTCATCGCACATGGCCAGAGCAGAATTGCTAGTGTAGGCGAACTGAGCTTGCATGCGATGTATGCAGCGCTGAGATCTGCCCTGCTAGCTGAGGCGGTCGGTGCTTGCCGTGGCCGGTGAGGCAGGCAGACAAAAGCTGATCGCATTGCCACTGCAGAATTTGGATTTGCTCTCGGAAATTTGTGCCCAAAGCATTACTATCATGTATGCACTTAATAAGTCAAATTCATATTTCTGTGTTAAGATTTACCTTACCATTGTCTTGTTCAGGTAATGATTTTATTGTTGCGGTACGTACTGTACGGGTAGTTATGCAAATTGCTCGCTTGTACCAGGGAGTTGTTTGTACTGCAGCTGCAGGCATGCACTTACACATGTTTTGATTTTCCCTTGGCCGCATGTGCTACCTACGCAGTACAGGGACTTGCGGTGTGCGAGTGTGAGTGGGCCTTGTTGCGGTGTTATTTTAAGGGTAAAATGCGATTCATTTTGAACTTTTTATGGACAAAATATTGTACTCTTAATGATCTGTTTCTACCAAAAAGATTTTCAGCATCTGTAATTTGGGTATGCGCAAATTCATTTCCCTGTCTAACCATATTTTGATTGACCACTTGTATCGCAGATTTGCGATCCAATTGGGCTCAATTGGAGCGCTAATTGCGATGCGATACCGGCTAATGCGAGTCATGAAGATGGGCAGGTCAAATCACAGTAGGGGTTAGCATCCACAGGGTATGTAATTTGAACCATTAAATCGTTAACTATCGGGAGTAAATTTGGCACCAAACTTTACAGACATACATAATTTGTATCTTTTCACAGAAAAAGTACACTTTACTTGACAATGTATTACTGGTATGA
Organism: Eucidaris tribuloides; assembly: GCA_001188425.1. Classification (NCBI taxonomy): domain Eukaryota; kingdom Metazoa; phylum Echinodermata; class Echinoidea; order Cidaroida; family Cidaridae; genus Eucidaris; species Eucidaris tribuloides. The sequence continues at coordinate 30,610 of JZLH01S0265536.1, read as the reverse complement.
TATAATAAGTTCTAAATGTGATTTCTTTCCCTACAAACTGAGTAATAAAAACAATAGATCCTGGAAATTTATTGTATTCTACTGTATTTTTACATGTGTACACGCTTACACGGTAAGGCACAAGTCTATACATACCGGGACATAGGACTTTAACGTTGCATGGCCATATGTTGTAGACGGGTCCAGTACATTTCAAAGTCTGGTGATCGTTACACGTCCTGTGCCTGATTCGAATACCACCACCACATGATGTGCTGCACTTAGACCAGGTACTCCAAAGACCGTACTCTGCAAAGAGAGGGTTTACATTAACGCCTTCATTCCTCCATGATACAAAACATAAAAATAAATCACAGAAATTTTGAAGTTTAGCACAGAAAATGGGAAATCACGTAACGCTGAATAACCTTAAAATTGGTAGTAAATTACTAAATAAACAAGTATTAGAATATCTAAAATCATTCTGTAACTAAATAATACCATTACCAAGCATGAAAGTAACTCTAATCACCCTAGCCAACCCCTCTGCCGGCCGTCTTTCTCACTACCATGACTACGGCTGCTCCACTTCACTAAGGCTGAGTTGTAATCATACAAGTATTACGTAAAATACAGTGTTTATATACATGATTCTGAGTAACACAGAAAATGTCGGAAAACAGAAAATTTAAAAAACAGAATTTTGATTTTTTTAAATGGAGAAACGGAGGCTTTAGTTTAGACATACGTATGAATTGATGCCTTTGATGAGTCACATCAAAGAATAAAAAGTATGATAGTATATGTCATATATGGGCTAAATTTAACCCATTTAACAAGAGTACCACATTAAATGTTACCCCATTATAGACCACTTTATATACATAAATGATGATAATGAAATTTCAATCAACTGCAGAATTACCTCTCTCAGTTGGGATGGATCCACACTCCCCGGATTGATGCATACACGCTGCTTTCTCAAACCCATCTCCTGCACACTCGTTGTCTACTCCTATGGGATGCGGGTTGTCGCACGTTCGTACTCGCACATGGTAACCCGACCCGCATACGGTACTGCAAATGCTCCATTCACCCCAGGCATTCCAACCGCCAAGGACTATTTAAAAATGAATTGTGAATGAATGAATAGATACATAATATGTAGATAAAGATTAAATAAATAGATACATGTAAATGAAAAATAAATAAATAAATTGATTAATTAATTAATCAATTAATAAAATAACCAAATAAACAAGATATGAAATTTGAATAGAATTGATCTGACTTAATCCATGTCCAGTGTATGTCACCATACAGTGGATCAAGGCTTGTACATAATCATGATTTTTTTGTTGTTTGTTTTTGTTGACAAGTGTAAAGTACTACATGTATAGGAATAATTTGCAGAATAATAATTCCTTCAAAGAGCACAGCGAGCTAGTGGTTTGGGGAAATTTTAAAATCCCTATACTCAAAATAACAAAGCAATTGCAAGATTGTGTCTTGCCCACCCGTGACTAAATAACAGAAAAGTTACTTTCCCCAAGTACATCCCTACACTACGTTTGACCTAAAATGACCTTTGACCTTACCACGTAACCTCTGATGGCAAGATAACAAGGTCCCCCAAGTGCATCTACAACCCAAGTTTAGTTAAAAAGGGAGTGACAGTTGCAAAGTTATGTGTCATAAGAGAGTCTTGCAGGTACTCTTTAACAATGTGACCTTAAATGACCTTTGACGTCACCATGTGACCTCCAAACGCACCACAACATGATGGTACCCCTAGTGCATCTAACACCCAAGTTTGGTCACCATTGGACCAACGGTTGCCAAGTTATGTGTCACAAGAGAGTCTTGCACGTAAACTTTAACGTTGACCTCAAATGACTTTTGACCTCACCATGTGACCTCCGACCGCACCACCACAAGATGGTACCCCTAGTGCATCTTTTGACCTCACCATGTGACCTCCGACCGCACCACAACATGATGGTACCCCTAGTGCATCTACCGCCTAAGTTTGGTTGCCATTGGACCAATGGTTGCCAAGTTATGTGTCACAAGAGAGTCTTGCACGTAAACTTTAACGTTGACCTCAACCATGTGACCTCCAACCGCACCACAACATGATGGTACCTCTAGTGCATCTACCACCTAAGTTTGGTTACCATTGGACCAACGGTTGCCAAGTTATGTGTCACAAGAGAGTCTTGCACGTAAACTTTATTGTTGACCTCAAATGACCTTTGACCTCACCATGTGACCTCCGACCGCACCACCACATGATGGTACCCCTAGTGCATCTATCACCCAAGTTTGGTCACCATTGAACCAACGGTTGATAAGTTATTTGACACGAGAGACTCTTGCACGTAAACTTTAACATTTGTGACGGACGCCGGACGCCGACGGACGAGACACCATTTGGATCCCTTAGTCTCGCCTTCACCTCCGGTGGGCGAGACAAAAAGGAATATTGTGAACAAGGGGCGTCAGTGCTCCAAATATTTCAAAAGCAACTCACCCGAACATGGCTTATCCATACAAGGCGCTCGTTTCGTAAGTGTTGTTACTGTTCTCGCATTTGCACCCATGCCTACCGGACATGTATCGCTGCCATGGCAACGTCGAGTTGATACCTTTGTCCCTTGGTCACATTCCTGCGAGCATGATGACCACAACGACCACGGAGTAAGCATCACACCAACTGGAAAAGAAAGAGGGGAGAAAACATTCTGTAAACTCGTGTTGGGGTGGTGAATGCTTTCCATTGTCACAAAGGCCTATTTTCACACACCAAGATTTTGACCAGATATAATCATACAGTTAAACTTCAATTTGCAGTTTTAAAACTTGTTTTGTTCCTGATCTTTTAATTCAGTCAATTATGTTTAAAAAAATTAGATCCAATTGTCATTGTGTTTTTTGGAGATCACTCTTTTTTAAAGGGTTGATTTGCTTCATCTTCTTCCTTTACAATTATCTTTCTCTGATAACGTGTTATCTTTGCTTTTTGAAAGTTTAATCAATGTCATCATCATAACCATAACCAGTGTTGAAGTCAAAACCAGGCCATCCGAGACCAAGACCAAGACCAGAGGGTTCAAGAACGAGACCAAGACCAGTCTCGAGACCTCCAACACTGACCATAACATTCACCAACAGCAGCAACACCACCACCACTATCATCATAATCACCATTAACACCAACACCACCACCATCATCACAATCATCATCATCACACAAATTCTCAACGTAATCATCACCTCCATCATTCACCACTACCACCACAATCACCACCATCACCACTGGTCACCATCATCATCACCACCACCCCCATCACCATGACCATCACCACCACTACCATCAATATCATCTTTGTCATCACCACTACCACCTTTACAATCAACAATCACCATCATCATCATCATCACCACCCCCACCACCATCACCACTGGTCGTTATCATCATCACCATTACCACCACCCCCATCACCATGACCATCACCACCAATACCATCAATATCATCTTTGTCATCACCACCACCACCACCATAATCATCACAATCATCACAATCATTATAACCATCATCACCATCATCGCCACCAACACCACCACCACCATCATCACAATCATCATAATCATCACAATTATTATCATCATCATCATCATAACCATCATCATCACCACCACCACCATCATCATTACCAGCACCATCATCATCACTATCACTTCCATTACCACCACTACCTTCATCATCATCAGTACCATCATTATCATCATCATCATCATCATCATCAACATCATCATTATCATCATCATCATCATCATATCATCATCATCATCATCATCATCGTCATCATCATCTTCCATGTCACTGTATTCCACAACAGCTAGTTCTACCAACACTACACACTACATTCTGTACTGGTATTACGCTAATTAGGTACGCTCGGTGACACTAAGCACCTCAAACCACAGGTATCTAAAAACACCACATAAAAATTACTGTGGTGCCATTAGTA
>JZLH01S0265513.1:192725-220410 GCA_001188425.1 Eucidaris tribuloides | reverse complement strand
AACTGTTCTACTTGGACCCCGTGTGTTATAGCTTAACTGTTATTCATTGTGGACCCCGTGTTATTCTATGTGGACCCCTTGTGATCTGTGGACCCCCGGTGTTATAGCTTAACTGTTATTCATTGTGGACCCTGTGTTATTCTATGTGGACCCCATGTGTTATTCTATGTGGACCCCGTGTAACTGTTATCCTATGTGGACCCCTTGTGTTATTCTATGTGGACCCCGTGTGTTATTCTAAGTGGACCCCGTGTGTAGACCTTTGCTATTCTACACAAGGGGTCCACATAGAATAACACACGGGGTCCACACAGAATAACAGTTATAACACACGTACACGGATTCCACATAGAATAACTTATTCTATGTGGACCCCGTCCCGTGTGTTAATTATAACTGTTATATTACGTGGACTGGACCCCATGTGTTACTCTATGTGGACCTGTCACGTGCACCCATTTATACATACCGATTTACTGTTTTATAAAAGAATCGCAATCAATCATTTTCAATCACTAGTTGAGAACAAATTATAAAACGACTGGCCCGGCCTGAGACGAGAGATCGTACACAGCGCCTGAAAGAATTCAAAGAAAACCACTGACCAACTCACTTTGATTCAACCACAATGAATACAACTGCAGCTGCACTGCATAATCCGAATTAACCCGCGCTTTAGCTTGACGCACGCGTATTCATGTATTGACAGTGCGAATGCGTATACTCTCATATGAATATTCATGTATTTTGACATATGAATATTAATGACCGGTCAACTTCCGTTACTCTATGTGGACTCGAATAGTGCCTACCCAAATTTTAATTTATTGTTTGTAAACATGCCAAAAAAGTAGAAAATGTTATATTAGCAATACAAACTGCACGTAAGTAACGCTTAACTTTGTTGAGAAGGAAATGTTGTAGTTCTTGCTAAGTGTATGAATTAAATAAGTGGAAAGAAACATGTTTTTGCGTGTTTTTGTGAGCTGTCTGCAGGTTAATATTGTCACTGTGTTGTTTTCTGTAGTCCCATATACTCAATTTGACGTGTGCCTGTAATCCGATCGCATCCTGATTGTAACTAAGTTGCAGAATTTGCCGTTCATATCTGTATTATCAAATTAATGATAAGTAAGATGCTTGATCTGATATTTTAATGGCTCTGATATTTTAATGTTATTAGTTCTAACATATGCCCTGCACTGTGTGGGCCTAGTAGTAGTAAAGTTACACACCCAAAATTTCACACAGAAATGGAAGTCTCGACTGTCGACTGGAGAAACCGCGACGGCGCGAGGGAGCGAAGTGACCGAGCCGGGGGGAGGGTGTGGGAGGGGGTATGTACGGAGCTTTTTCATTTAATAGAAATTCTCATTGTGCAATTTATCAATGTGAAAAGAAAGAAAGAAATTGTTTTTGGTAGGCGTGAGAAAATGATTGCTGGGCATGTGAGCGTGCGATGGGTCACTGGGGCGTGAGACTTGGTAGGTCTGCAGAAACATTTCACGAAATTCAATAAAAATCTGAAAAAGTTACCAAATGATGTTTCTCATATGATGAGGGGCAATTCCGTGAATTATTGGACAAATCACAAATTATATATAAATTGCTCTATCTGAAATTGTATTACATTTTAATGGTTTGAATGGGTATGAATCATGAAAAAACAATGGGGGATACCTTTTCTACTCTAAATTTTACGTCTTCAACAGCACCCTCTAGGAGAATCAGAACCATACATGAAATACCACATGTGGGATTAGTGTGACTAAATCTCAGTTTTATGAAAAATTATCATTTATTCTGCAGTTTTTTCCATGCCAGTAGCCTCTTCTCATTGTTTTGAAAGTAATAAAGCCCCACATATGCATACTAAATCTGAAAAAGACATGAATAAACGCAAATTTGTGTGGATGGACAAAATGTGACGTAACTAACTGTAATGTAACTAACCATGTTTTGATGTTGTAGTTAAAAATGAAAAGATTTTTATCATTAAGTTATATATCAATGACTTATCAAGACACCAGAACAGCATGATACCACAGTTTGCTTCAGTTGAAACAGGTTGAGGAACTTTGAGGACAAAGACTGTCAATTTTTTTCCATGTCCTTGCTTTGATGTAACCGTAAACTAACCATAATTAAAGTTCTGTTATTACCCACTAAAACATGTCTCATGATTTTGCTTGATGTTGTGAAGTAGGTGCAGAACTGACACGTCTGACAGTACCAAACAGAAAAAATAGTATCAAAGCATATTCATGTAAGAGCCAAATGTTGAGTAAAGTTTGTCATAAAGTGTAACGTAACTAATCATAGAATTGCCTTTAGGCATATCTGAGGAATAACACTGCCTGAAAATTGTACGAAACATGCCAAAAAACTCCCTGAAGACAATTTTATCATTGTGTCACTCAACTTGGTTGCGTGTCTTGTGTGAAAATGGTAGACTATCCTAAATCTGTACACCTGCACATTGACTATTTGACTTGCGCAGAGCGGTGATTTTTGTGACCTCATCAACCAATTTCGAATTTTGGGAAACTGCGCCCACATTTTTTGAAGACAGTGACAAATCATGAATTATTATTTCAATTACTATACATACTAAATGATGATTTCAGTGTGACTGTGAATTTTTGGTAATGCAGATATAAGAACCGCGCAGATTCAGGGCACTTGATCACATAGACCGAAGGCTTCGACCTGTGTATCGCGTCCGTAGTCATTTTTCAGGAGTTATCAGATGATTTTGACAGGTACATGTATTATACAGGTATAGTAGGGTACCCGCACCTCACCAGCCCAGGGGCCCTAATACTGCCAACCTGCGTAAAATGGAATAGAAGCGTATTGAACAAATAATACGCGTTGGACTGTGTGCAATACGCTAAACAGTGGTCACGGTATTCTAAAACCACGCAAAATTAAACAAAACAAGGAATTTTGGATCGAAAATCATAAAATAATCAGAAACGCGTGTTACAGCTATGCATTGATGATTTTACATAGAGATCAGTGTAACCTCCGTGCGCGCCTCAACGTGCATAAATGTACAGCGGGCCTTGATTCTGACGCACAAGTAAAATGACATCGTTCGCATTTGATGACGATAGCTAGGAAATAACTGCATTGATCATTGAAATTGTTATTTTGTTGGAATCTTCAGCATTTTCCTTTTATGTGAGTAGAATTTCATAGAATTTGAATGATGTACTGAGTGCAAAACATGCAAAAACATTAATGGCGAAGTGCGGGACACCCGACTATACCTATAGTAGCTCTCTACACAGGCCGAAAGCTACGTTACCTCCGTAACACTGAACTTTCGCTCTGCAGTGTGACTTAACAGTAGTCACCCCCGAACGGATTGGAAAATGTCAGATTTTACACCATTCCTAAGTCTTAACACTTACAAGTGAAAAATCACTCCCACTAGTCCCACTCAGACATCAATCTCAGGGTTTTGTCGTTCACAATATCAATTTACGGGCAAAACGTCCAAAAAACTTACCAAAATTGGTGTCAAGCTCCATCGTTCACAGAATCCTTCGGTCTACTGATCATACTACTTGGGTGTAGTCATACATCATTAGGATTGGAGTGTTGGGTTTGGGACTTTCTAACAATTGGACATTTCGACACTAGACTTTTCAACACTGGTACACAGACACTTTGACACCGGGACGGCAGAAGTGTGGTGTCAAAGTGTCTGTAGTGAGGGCCGTCTACAAGGGTATACTTCGAAACTAGAGAAATTGTAGGCTAATACTAGCAGTATTTGACAATTTCTACGAATTAAGTTGTAAGTAATTTCTTTGCAAATTGTAACCAGATCTGGATCTATGTCCTTTTAACATATTTTTCAATAGTAAATTTTTGGTACATGACTTATTTCGTCAAATCTTGCTCATATTTTTGCCTTGATTTTGAATGTTTCTGATGTAAATTTGTGTCATTGATGTAACTTGGCAGTGAGTCAGTGTGGTGATTGACCAGCAATTAATGTAGGATTTTCGTAATTATTTTAAGTGTTTATAGATCTGATTTGTTTACTGTAGAAATGAATCAAATTCTGATTAATGAACAGAAATGGAATCATATTAAGATAACATTTTATACAATTTGTGAGCAATGTGTCTGTTGGTCACCATAATGGTGAGGTGTTTGGGAGAAAATTTCAATGTCTTTCATGTTAATATTAAATTAATACTTGAAAGAAACATTTCTGACATGAGTGTATTTCTTATGGAAGCCAATTATCACCTGTTCATGCAAGGAAACAACAGATTTGTTGCATACATCTTTAATTACGAAAGTCCAACAATTACTGGGCAATCACGTCACGGACTCATTGCCAAGTTACGTCACTGACACAAATTTACATTGGAAAATGGCCAACAAAATCAAGGCAAAATTTGTGCAAGATTTGATGAAATCATTATTTTACTAATGAAAAATATGTTAAAAGGACAGGTACCTATAATTTGAATAAGAAATTACAACATAACAAATTTTGTACAGTTTCTCTGGTGTCCAAGTATCCCCGTGTAGGCCCTCTCTACAGACACTCTGACACTGCACTTCCGGTGTCGAAAAGTCTGGTGTCAAAATGTCCTGGAGTTGAAAATGTCTGGCAGCCGAAGTATTGTCCACAGATATAGAGAGAACTGGGAATATCAACCCTCGAGGTCATACTGATGGCACCTACACATAGAAATCTTCCATTACCACCTGATGGAAGGAGCCACTTAGAGCAACAAGATGGCTTTTTGCTCTCTCACAATGTAAATAAAATGCACCCAACATCCAAGCACTTTCACACATAATGCCCTCGTAAGTCTGCACACACCCACACACACACCCACACACACACACACACACACACACACACACACACACACACACACACACACACACACACACACACACACACACACACACACACACACACACACACACACACACACACACACACACACGTGCACGCACACATAAATCTCCAATCTTCAAGATTAAAGGAGGCAGAGAAACCAGAAGCAGAGGGGTAACATGTATTTAGGCAACCCTGGGTTTTAAGGGTCTATATAATTTACGTTGCTAACTTTGGCATGTGGTTTATTCCGTCAATGTATCTACTGTACTGACAATATAAAGGGTACGCTGAAGTTAGCAACCTGATTTTGCCCTAAACCCACACGTATCTACATGTAGGTATCACAAACACAAGTGGTAAGACTACTGCTGGGGAAGATGGTTCAAATTCCTGCATGTTCACCTACTACTGTATGTGGTCTCGACCCCTACAAAAATGAACCATGGTAATGTATTACCAATACCATGTACCATGGTAATACGGTAGTACTATGGTAATACCATGGTAAATTGGTAATACCATAGTACTATGGTAATACCATGGTGAATTGGTAATACCATGGTAAATTGGCCAATACCATGGTACTACCATGGTATTACTATGATTCATTTTTATAAGGGCTCTAAAAAGAATTGAACTGATGTCAAAAGTCAGGACTAACACCACCCTAACCCGACCAGATGCCACATTTTTATTGATGACTGATTAAACCTTAGAGGATCCTTTTTTCTTTTAATATCATATCATTAACTGCAGAGAAGTCATGCTTCACTAGAGAGACTCATCAAAATGGATGGATCTGGTCTTCTAGTATCACCACATGGGTCCTTAGGATCAGGAACTCATGGCTCTAATACCAGCCACATCAGCAACACGTCAGGAAGTTCTACTGCCAGCATGGTATTACAGAGCTCAACTGCCCCAGACTTGCCACAGTGGACAGAGAAACACGGTTTTCACAAACCAAGTAGATCAGATGGATCTTCTGCTGATTCCAGCCTGTCGAGCACTGGCTCCATGAGGGTCCGCATCAAAGCCAAGTACCTCAAAGAGAGAAAGTCTCCTTTTGAAACAGCTAGTACTTCATTAGATTCTCCTCATTTACCACCAGCACTGCCAGGAAACTTGCCTGTTGGGTACAAAGCAGAAAACGAAATCGCTGACATTCAGAGAAATATTGATGGAAATGTGAAACCCACTTTTCCAGGTCCGTCAAGCATCAATCAGCCTGATGAAAGTCCTCATGACATGCAAACTGCTATGGGTAATGTTGAGAAAAATCAAACTCAGCCACAAAACGTGACCAGAAAAGGACAAGATACCAGTGGTGGTGAGTCACTATCTCATTTTGAAAAAAGTTAGGATTGCTGTGCCAGGTTTTGCTCTTTAGGTATATAAATCTGATTTTGTACTTACTTCACTGCAGTACAAAATTGTGAATTTTAATATGTTGAAGAAAATATTTTCTTGTTTCTGTTTCATGATGGTTTCTACAAAAATGTTAACCTAGTAGTGATCCATCCACATATGTGATGATTGTGATCCTGTGTTGAGTTGTATATGTGTGTGTGTGTGTGTGTGTGTGTGTGTGTGTTTTAATGCAGAATATTAGGTATAGGCTAATATTGTGGAACTTCAATTTAAAAAAATGTCAAACTTTAATATCTGAGTTGCATAGTAGTGTTTGAATGGACAAATAAACACCCTAGAATACAAAAGTTTGAAAAGTTATGCTTCCACCAGTAAGATAGGCATGAACTAACAATTTCCACTCCAGTGGAGGAGAAGATAGCCTAGACCTACACACAGTAAGTCTATGGGAGGAAATGGGCAGGTGCGTCTGGTCAACTTGAGTGCTTGTAGATTTTCACTTTTTCAAAGTACAAAATCATTTTGAAAGAATTTTTTTCAGGGCTTCATTTTTAGACCTTATCAAAGACACTTACAGCATGGCAAATAATATAGCTCACATTTTTTTAAAACTGTGGTCATTGTTAGCCTGGGCTTTAGATTATAAGTTTATCTCCTTTATCATCCAAATGATATCAGAATGAATCCCTTAAATTTCACTGTGTTAATTTGACTTTGCTTTACATTCTTAAAGTTTAGGCCTATTAAAGTTATATCTGCAAGAAAAACTAAAAAGTTTCTAACATTCATGACAACTGAAGCACATGTCCTGAACCAAAGTTAAACCACTAATAAAGTATATTTGATTTTAGTACTGCAGTGAAAATATAAAGAGATATTTTGTGTTTTAATTTGCTGATGCCTGACATGCATAGTTACATACAGATGAATCAATCTCAGAATTATATTTTTTTAGATGTTATTTTTGGAATTACAGCTTGCATCATTCTGTGGGCAGAAAAAAATTGACAGAAATCCTGTCAGTGTTTATATACTTCTGCAACATTTTGTTTACACAAGTACCCTACAAAAACTGATCAATGTGTTTTGCATCAATTAGCAGGTCAGATATTTCATCCTGTTGGAGGATTGTCTAGGATCACAGCTGATGCAGAAGAACCAAGAGCTTCTAATCATACATCATCCTTTGGGATAAAAAAGAAGGTAAGACCTAATGTGGAGGAGTCAATTAGGCATCAAAATGAATTTCCTCCAAATCAAACTACAAAATTAAAGATTTGAAACATACAAAATCATACAATTATGAAGTCCTCTTGAGTACGTATGTGTATTCATATGAATGGGAGATGCATTACTAGACTGACATTTAGAAACATTTCTGAATCCAGCTAGTACACTGGGAAGGTTACAATGATACTTATGTCAGTCAATAGTGTATAATTGTGAGCTACTTTTTGAAACTGGGTATGAGTGTACAAGAGTGTAATATTCACCATTCTCAACACTTTTAACTACTGTGTGTTCTTCAAATGTGTTTACATCTTTCAGGTTTAATGGTAGATCACACATAATATTAGAATGTTAAGCCAGACAAATGATATTTAGTTTACAGTTGGCCAGACATGATCTTCATTGTCCGAATAATGAAAGACACAAATTTGAAAAAAAAAATTAGGATGACTGTGCTTTGTTTATTGGGGTCATTGTGTGAAACCTACAGTCATTTGCTGCATTCATGAGGCTTTTATAATTCTACACTGAGTGATTGGTCTTTAAGTTGACTGTGATGATTAGCTACCAAGGGTGGAATGTGTTTTTCATTTAAAGCTAGTTTCAGAAATGCTCCCTTTGGGCCATTTCCAACATTTTGGGGAATTCTGCGCTGCATCATTTGTATTGATGTTTTGTAATAAAGAATTAGACAGCACATTACAAGGGTTCCTTAAAAAAAATACACAATCAATTTTTAAAGGCAGTTTCTTTTTCTATATACAAAACTTTTCTGTAGAGTACAAGGACACTAAAAAGAAGAACAAAAATGGTAATGTGCACTGCAAAGTCAATTATGAAAACTTACTCTTACTAAGCTCAATGTCATAGTAGACTGGTTTTGGACTCATTTATAACAAGACTATGGAACAATGAATTAAAACAAACAAACAAATCGACATATATGCGCAGAACTGTAAGAAATTGTCTTGGCAGGGTTGTTGCACCTTCCCAAATACCAACTTTACTTGTAGTGTAAGTAATAGTATTTGAAACAACATATATTTCTTTATGCATATTTCTTTTCCTGCTCAGGTATCTGCAGCACTATGCCAGGGAGCCCCAACTCAGGGTATGCAAGCCCATAGTGCATCATGGGCTCCTACAGGGGATGTGAGAGTGACACAGTTCGCTAGGGGTCGGAGGCAGCAAATTATGAAAGAACAGCTTCTGAAAAGGTAAAACTTGCAAATTTTTTAGTAAACCCTGGACTACAGTAGCATCAAGTTATGCATTATATAGGATGAAGCTTAACAGTAGAAGTAGTAATAAAATTAGTAGTTGTAGTAGTAGTAAGTAGAAGTAGTAGTTGTAGTAGTAGTAGTAGTAGTAGTAGTAGTAGTAGTAGTAGTAGTAGTAGTAGTAGTAGTAGTAGTAGTAGTAATAGTAGTAGTAGTAGTAGTAGTAGTAGTAGTAGTAGTAGTAGTAGTGGGTTGTTTCACAATCAGGGCACATCAATTAGTCTCACAGGGGTTCAAAAATCAAGTTTCTTTTCTTCCTTCAATTTTGTTTATTTTGTGTAGCAAATAGGTCATATATAAAAACTGTAAAATTTGGAGGCGTTAAGTCCACCCAATTTTTTTTTTCAGCCTTTGCATGTTATTGTAAAGGTGATGTGGGTATATAATGTTTTGTGTACTGAATTATAAAGAGAGGGATACAGCAGTCCTGGTTTATTTACAGATACACATAGTAAGTATGCTTTGGTATGTCAAATATCCATTCCCTGAAATAAGTTTTAGTTGGAATATAAAATGTCAATAAATGAGTCGGAAAGGCTGTTTTTTCGGAGAGGACACTTTTTGACGGAATTCCAACTAGCAACTTTGTAATGGTTACCAATTGAAAACTTGAGGAGTATGGACAAAGTGAATGTTACAGGTTTGAAGGATATAGATGACCTGTTTTTTATGACAACAAAACGCTGTCCTTGGGAATCTCTGGGTATGCCATATTTACGTCAAATTCGGAGAGGACAATTTTGACAGAATTTTTTTCCAGATTTTGATGCAGCAGCATAATTTATTAACATGTCACCATCTCACATGGGTTTGGAAGTTTAATAAGCTAGACTCAGTTTTTACTTTACAAGTCTCCCTTATCTGTAATTGTCATTGGTGTCATTAATGATAATGTTCATAAATTCATAAAGATCAGATGAGACTGTGAAATTGTCCAAAATTGATACAAACATACACAATTTGTACCTAAATTGTCCATTTCAAACAGTTTCTTTGTTGCTGTAGACAGACTGTGCAGTGGCCAATTGCTTGGCATGAAAGTTTACAACAACAAGTGAATTCATTTTTTGCAGTGAAGTCATGTAATGGTTTTTGGCAATATGTACCCTGATTGTGAAACAACCCTAGTAGTAGTAGTAGTAAAAGTAGTTGTTGTAGTAGTTGCAATAGTAGGAGTATTGCCTAGCAGATGACGATGATGATTGTGATGACAATAATAATAATGATAATAGTAAAATAGTATAATTATTGACACATAACTCCTAGATATTGTATTGTAGTTGTAACTGATAAAACTAAATAATGTCTGATTCAGGGTCACACTTCACTAAACTTTAGTTTGGGCTTTAGGTTAAAGAGCAGTATTGTTAAAAACCATGAAGCAGATTTAATGACAGTGTATAATCACAAAATGTTTTAAAAATTGCACAATATGTACATGTATGCATTATTATTTATGTAACTACCATAGTGTATGGACCAAGCACATCAGGAGTTCTTGCAGTGCATTAGAATATATGAATAATTTCTTGCACTTTATAAATTTTATGTATTATTTTATTTTAAAGTATGTGTATATTTTATGTTGTAAACAAAATAGTAAAGTACTATGAAAAGTGAAATAACTTCTCTTGTAGGTTATCCTGCTTCAGTAATACTTAATTATTTTGATTTGCTTGCATCAGTAGATATGAAAATGCTAAGCCAGTGAAGAGATACTTCCAGCCAAAATTAGTCACGAGCCATCAGATGGAATCAGCCAAGCAAGAATCCAAGGAAACCTCACCTGACAGCAGCAGTGTGGTTACTGCCACAGCTGCTGCTGCAGCTGCAGTTGCTGCCACAGCACCCCTCCTCAAGGTAGAGTCTATTTTTATCATTTTTGAAGTTGTGTTGATCATGTAAAATAAATTGTCAGTTAAGGCTTATCTTTATGGAAGATATAACCAATTATTGCAATGTCTTTTATGTTATTTTGTAACATCTTAACATAATTACTATTGCACAGCAATTACACCAATACCATGGCGAATTTCATAGATCTCTACAAAAAAGATACAGAGACATAATGACTATCACAGCAGCTCACCTAAACCAGATTGAATTTGGGCATGTGACCAATAACCAGATGCAAAATAGGATGTTTTCCATTCAAGTACTAAGTTTGGAATTCTCTCTTCTCAGTCAGAAAGACAGGAAGGGTGTATTGATGAATTAAAAGAAGGTAATTTAGGATTTAAAGGCCCACATTAAAAGTAGGCTGGAAAAGTGCCCTCTTTTGAGTCAAATGATAGATAGGGGCTTAGGGGCACAAATGTTTCCACAATGCAAAGTAAGCTACCTTCATATTGTCACAATGAGTTCTAGCCAGTACACTGTGACATAGCATCAATACATTTTATACAAACATCTTTCTTCTTTTAAGACTAGATTGACTGTGTTTGGAAATTTATACTTTCTGTGATTTAATCGCACCTTCAACATTGGATCTTTCAAGTAAAATTATAATGATTTTTAAAAAAATTTTAATTGGCATATATATTTCAAATCTTGGTGTCCATGATTTTTTTTTCAGACTCAGAGTGACTTGCAGTCTAAACTGGACCACATTATGGAAAAGTTGGCAATCCTGGAGCATACTGGTCAGGCAGGGAGTGGTATCGGTGGTAGTGGAGGGGGAGGGGGTAGCTATATGTCCCCGCTGTGGGGTCAACAGCCCCAGGATGTGCAGCAGAGGATGGAGGAACTCACACAGCTCCGACTGGAGCAGCTAGAGAAGTTGCACCATCGACAGCTGGAGTTGCAGGTCAGTAGACACAGTTTGTTTGGATAGATGCTTTCCAAAAAAAGATGACACTGAATAAATGCACCAAGTTACGGTACTGTAATGATATGATCTCATCTCGTTGTGGCAACTTAAAGAATCAAACAACATTCTCTTTACCTAACAAGGTGGTAAACTTGTTCACAGATAACACAATTTTTCAAGCGTATGACAAAACTTAAAACCGTATTGAATTACAAAACAAATCCTGAGAAATGAATTGCATTTATCTTTTACAGAACAATGAACTTTATTATCATTTTTACTTATTTATGTATATGTAGTGGTAATATATTGCAGTGTATTACAAAGTTGAGATTCAAAGTAATATGTTTGGAGTAAAAAAAAAAATCTGTGGTTTTCCTGATAATCCCTAAAAAGTGTTGTGGTATATTTTTACTTTACCATAAAAGATTTTTAAAAAATTAACACAAACATATATTTTTGTAAATGAAACAATGGTAGGAAATATGTTGTCACAAAAGTGTTCTGTTTTTTCCTTTTGCTTTCATAGTCATAGTTACTCCTAAGTAGACACATTTAGACAAAATTCCTTTGAATGCTAACATACATTTAAGAAAACAGTTCTACTAGTAACATTAGAAATAATTCCCTTTCTGCATACAATTACCCATTATTTTGAACTCCATTGTAACTTGCATCATTTTTTCTTGATGGACCATAGCTACATCTACATCAACACAAATCTACCTGATATTTACTAACTGCATCTGTTTGCCTTTAATTGTATTCCCAAGGCTGCCATGGTACAACACTCCATGGAAAATGTGGCACATGAGCCAGCAACAGTTCCCGTATCTGGACCAGATCAGAACCAGACTGAACGCACAGAAAATCAAGTCTCTCCACAGCCTGTATCACAGTCCGGGACTCGTGATAGTCAGAAGAACTTTGGTCCTATTGCACAAGTCTCAGATGACCTGTCCGCAAATAGGAGACTGAGTTATGGCAGTAGACAAATAAATGTTGGTCGCAAGAAACCAGGGGTGATAGAATCCTCCTCTGTTCCAAAAGTGCATTTTAACAATCAGAACAACGTAGAATTTCCAAATCAGCAGAATGTGCAGAAACATGTGAAATACACACCAGCCGTGACCGTCCACAGATTGCAACAAGGCATTGAATCTGATCATGAGAATCCAAGCCATAGACACAAGGATGTGACTGGTAGCAGGGTGGATGCACAGGATATCACGAGTCATGGTACTCAGACATCGCCGTTGGACACACCTGCACCTAGGAAGCATGCACCAGTACCCCATACCAAGGAAACGGCTGGTCAGATATCACATCTAGGTGAGAATACACTGTTAATGTACTTGTTTTAATTGTGTTTGTTATTCTATAAAGGGAATGGGAAAGATGAAAGACATCTAAGGAATATATAAAAAGATGTAGCCATTTGGTTTATAATTGTAGTGGTAGTGATAGTAGAAATAGTAATATAATGACATAACAATTGCAGCAAAAAGATACAGCATCCACCAGAATATAAGGGAGGGTAAAAAGTTAATTGAATGAATTTTCCAAGTGCCTCCCTGTCCTACATAGACTGACTACTGCTACTGCTGCTGCTACTACTACTACTACTACTACTACTACTACTACTACTACTACTACTATTACTATTACTACTACTACTACTATTACTACTATTACTACTACTTCTACTGCTGCTGCTACTACTACTGCTATGACTACTACCTGTACTACTACTACTACTACTGCTACTATTACTACTACTACTACTACTACTACTACTACTACTACTACTAATACTACTACTACTACTACTAGTATTGCACGACTTCAGCATTTTAGAGAGTCGACTAGTCGCCCACCAATAGTCCCGACTCCGACTATTAGTCGACTATCGGTGTTCAACGTCTTAGTGTGTTCAAGATTGGTGGTGTGGGGTGCATGGGTGTCGCAGTCAGAGTCGCAGTGAGTGCAGCGTATACGGCAACACATGTATGATAGCATGCACGATTATAGGTTGATCCAAGTACATTTGGCAGTTCTGTTTGATGATAGATTATGGCCGATTCACAATGAAAAACGTAAAGGAAAAGAATAAAGAGTCAATAGATCAAGCAGCCATACATATACACAATGCCATCATTTGCCATGACACAATGATTGGTAGTTCTGTTCAATTTTTACGTCTTTTGACTCAGTTTTTAATACAAATTAACATGTGATAAAAAGTCGACTATTGCGTTCCGATAGTCGGAGTCGCGACTCTGTGTAGGCAGTCGCGACTACGACTTTTCGCGACTTAGTCGTGCAACACTAACTACTACTACTTCATGTGATACAGCTCAATATCTTACCCAGTTGTATTACAAACATAAAACATTTTCAAAAAGTTTCAAAATAATGATTTAAAAAAACAAGGTGATTGCAGGTTATCTTTTATTATTAGAATGGTTTATTGAACAAATTGCAAATTGGTAGCCCGAAGGCTAAAATACATTGCATTACATAAAAAGTTTTTTTGCATATACATGTTATCTTAAATCATAAACATACAAATATTACAATTAAAATTAAAATCAAAATTACGTCGCGTTCCAATGCTAAGGCCGCCAACTGCATGTCGCATATCCACGCAGAGGCCCACTATATCATGCATATTATGAATTAAAGGTCACCGCATGGGCACGCGACACATATCACCTAACGGCCCTCGCACAGGCACACAACAATTTGCATAAATTAAATACCGTTACAGTTTACACACATAAACATAACTTAGCATTATAACAATACACATATGGGCAGTTCCACGCGAAAGTGGACATGGTACTCAAAATTTCAAAAACATAGTACCCCGTCAAATTTGGTGTCAAATTCAAGGTAAAAGTCCAAATTTTCTGACTTTGAACTCAGAATTACATTTTTGTTGCATTTGCATACTTAAAATTCCAGGTTAATTACTAATTAATTTTTTGCGTGAAAATGTGAAAACTTACATGAGATTTTTTCCCCCACAAAATTAAAAAAAGATCGTAAAAATCCCTCAATTATAGTTTATATTATAGTTCTGTCTCAAAGAAAGTAATGCATTTAGTCAAATTGCGTTCTATGGATTTTGTTACGCTTTGGTGATTCTAAACAATTGTGTCTATTTTTGCGTCATTCCGTTACCGAAAAACACTCATTTTTTAATTTATTCAGAAAATTGAGGAGAGAAAATTTTGAAAGTTTGTATGCAAAGCAGGTTCAGGTAGACGGACACTATAGACTAACTTTTATTTTCATTGACACTCCTACTAATTAAAAAACAATTAATTAAGTTTCGTCATTCCGTTACCGTACTTGGTAACGGAATGACGGTAACGGAATGACACTGGAACTTTAAAGCAAGTGACCCAAATAGTTGCATAACTTTTCACTTTATATCAATTAATATGACACCACTGAGAAGACCTTCATGTTATCAAGCCTTTGGAGTCACATGATTAGGTCAAAGGTCATTTGAGGTCATATGTTAAAGTTTACCTGCAAGACTCTCAAAAGACAAGTAACTTTACAACTGTTGCTCCCTTTTCAACCAAACTTGGGTCATAGATGCAGTTGGGAGACCTTCATGTTATAGTGGTGTCAGAAGTCACATAGTAAGGTCAGAGGTCATTTTAGGTCAAATTTTAGTTAACTTGCAAGACTCTAATAAATTGGCACATGTTGCTGCAATATGACAACCAATATTGGGTGGTAGATGCACTTGGTGTACATTCATCATATATCGTGCTGTCAGAGGTGACATTGTAAGTTCAAAGGTCACTTTAGGTCAAACATTTAAGTTTACCTGCAAGACTTTCTTGAGACATCAAACTTGACTGGGGAAACCTTTGTGTTACATAGTCACAGGTGGGCAAGACAATTTTGATATTGCCTTGTTGCATGTACATTCCATCAGACATCACAAGAAATATTGAAGGTCAATATGTAAACAATGAGAAAGGTACTTGTACAAATGTTTACAGTCTTTTCTCCCATAAACTGGTTTTTCAGTCCACTTTGTGCACATTAAAGCACATTGTTAATGTGTTTGTGTGGAAGATTTTATATGCTTTTATTAAGTAATTTTAGGTATTTAATAATCTATGAAAATACTGTTATAAAACTTTGACAAAGAAAGAAAGTCAACTTAAATGACTGTCAATCAAACCTCAATAATTGTTAAGCAAGAGAGAGCTTTTGCTTCAAACAAGAAAAGTAGGCCAATATTTTCAAATATATCAACAACAACAAAATGGCAGACTAATGCAGTTCAGCTGTGATGGGTATGCCTTCCCAGTCTGTACTCCCACACAATTTGATTGAAAAGCCTCATGCATGCATGTAGATTTGATCAAAAATGTTTGTAAGTTACCTTCATAACATTCAAATTATGCATGTAGAAGCCCTTGTGACCTTTGACCTTTGAACTCCAAAATGTAATCAATTCATCGGGGCCTCAAGCTGCATACTTGGCCCAAGTTACATCAAAATCCAATAAAGCCATTCTTGAGTTATTGTGGTAATAAGCCCAAATCAGATATGTATATGGTCCTTTGACCTTTGACCCATCAACTCTAAAATCTCATCAGTTCATTTGTGCTTTATAATAAATTATTTACGTAAGTTACATTAAATATTTAATGAGCCATTCTCAAGTTATCATGGTAGAGACACAAAGTATGGGGGCTCACTTTGACCCTTGACCTTTCCAACTCCAAAATTGAATCAGCTTATCATTCGATACCCACTTTTGTAATTCATCCAAATTACATCAAAATCCGATGAACCATTCTAAATTTATCGCATTAAACCCAAATTAGACCTGTATGGGGCCTCCTGACCTTTTGATTTGCATAATAATCATGCTAATGAGTATGTGACACAAGACAATGAAGTTGACAAGACTCGTCACCTGTAACTTTGTAACTTCCATTTACTTTATGGCAGAGAAAATCAAATGTTTAGTATCATCGTTCTTTTTTAGTATTGTGCACTATGGTAAATCCTGACGTCATTCCGTTACCGTCATTCCGTTACCAAACGTTAATCCACTAATTGAGCTGTAATTAATTAGTTAAATTAGGAAATGCTTAGTTTCATGAATCGAATTCTTTGTAAGACTCCAATCTTCAAATCTAGCACCTTTAAATCCCAGTTGAATCATATAATTCACAGAGTTTTGGAAAAACATCAATCTTGTGAAAACACCATGTCCATTTTAGCGTCATTCCGTTACCAAGCTCATTATTATGCAAGATTCATTAACGGAATTTTTTTTTTGAAAAAAAATGGGAGAAATTGTGTAAACTAGTAATATGCATAGAATTGAGTAGCATATTTGTCATTGTAATAACAACTTTTTGTTTTACACTGGTTAGAAATTCCAAAAAAGGGGTCCAACCGTCATTCCGTTACCGTGGAACTGCCCATATACAAAAAATATATCCACCTGTGCTACAAAGTTATTACTATTATGTAACCTTCCAAATCAAACTTAACACTTAACATTCAATAGCTATTGCATGAGTAGAATTGGCATAAACCATTCTCTTGAGAATACTGCTCATATTAAACATAAATTCAAAATTGGTATAAAAGTGAAATTTGAATTTCAATTTGAATTAGAAATAATTTTAGATGATGCTGATGATGGCAGTAAATATGGAATTTGTGTAATTGCAAAAATATTCTTAAATCATGAAAGAAGCAAAAGAATAAAAATTGATTGTATTAAATTTTAGATACCCAAAAGACCTATCCACTTTTCGATACTCGAGCCTGTCACGTAGGCATAAAAGCACGCATAATGACTCAGATGCACAATTACACACCCACCTACCCACCCATCTTCAGTGGAATGAAATATTCCTTAAGTAATATTGTATCAATGATCACCATTTAGAATCATGTAGTGAGCCCTCTGTTGTTCAGCTGAAGTATTGCACTTGGAAGTTTGGTTTCATGCTACCTGTTAGAATGCCACTGAGAGATGCTCATATCGTACTTAGCTGCAACAGACATGCCCTCGATATTGTTTAACCCTGTGTTGACTAAGCAAATGATATCCGGCATAATTCATGTTTGTTTATGGTACACACTTTTTTTGCAACGCCCTATAATGCATAGCCCTCAAGCAAATGCATAATCAGGCACAGAGAATTTTAAGTCTTTCAGTACCACATGCTAATATCACATGAAAATTGATATTGAGTTTCATTACAGTGGCTCTCAGAGGGTTAAAAAAAGTTGTTTGTGATTGAAATACAACATATAGAAATGACTTAGTCTGTACATAGTTATCCATTTAGGGCCAGAGATGTGCATGCAAAGGGTGTGCATTTCAAAGCACTGTTGACAAGTGATAACAACTTAGATTTTATGAGCAAAATTGGATTATGAAATTATGTGGGCTGGCTTGTAATTAACACTGCACTATGAATTGGATAATTGATATGCTACCTAGTACACATTGCATGGATTAAGTTGTGAACATAGTATTAGCAAAATAGCCTCAAATTCATTTGGTGAATCTCTTTAGCGTGCTTAAAAATTAAAATTGTGTAAATTCAGTGGTATAGAAGAAACTTTATTTCAGAAGCTGTACACGTAGTGTACACATAGGAGTGAAAATTGTTCAATTTTGTTAGAATTATACTGGTTGATATATTGTGAATTGAATAGTCTTTCTACATACATGTAGGCTACCTGATATGTGAAATTACTGTACGAAATGCATATTTTCCCATATGTATTCTTGTTACATGACCAATTTTATGCAGGAGTTCTCATGCAGTTTAGCAGGGCTCCACAGTAACGTTTTTGCCTGCTTGCCCGTTGGACAGGTGAAATTATCACTTTCTGATTTTTACTTGCCTGATTGAAAATTTACTTGCCCCATAAACAATAAACAAAAACAATAAAAATGATTTCTCACTAAATTTAGAAAATAAGGCGTTTTATAGCACTGGACATTTATTTTAATTCTGGCGGGGTTGCAAGTAGTGTGATTTATGAAGTTGGTCATAAATTAAATACAAGGAACAAAATAATGTTGAATAGACCTGAACACAAAATTTTGACATATTCTGTTGTTATGGGACATCTGCTATTTTGCCTCAATTCATGATCAAAATTTACTTGCCCAATCGAGCAAGTTAAAGTTTAACATTTGAGTTTTTATTGCCCCACATGAAATTTTACTTGCCTCAGGCAAGCGGGCAAGTGCTAGTGCTGAGCCTGAGTTTAGTGTTCATTGGACTACATGAATAATGAAATAATACTAAGTAACTGACTCGGTTCCAGTGAGCCTCACACCAGATTATTTTGTGTATTTTTCAAATTCCAGATTATTACTTATCAAGTTTGACACACTTGGCCTTCTCAGTTAGCCTAAGTGTGAGTGATGTGATATTTTCTTGTGTTCCTGAGCCTTTGCAAAAGAATCCTGTAAAGTTCTATAAAAGTGCATATTTCTATACTGACATCACAAATGGACATTCTCCAAGTACAGTCTGAAAAATAAATCCAAATTTAGATTGATGAATGAGAATGTTATTATCCAATCTCTTGATGACATGCTTCCCACTGCATTTGTTTCCCAGATTTGACCTCCTGAGTAATAATTGCAGATGTTGTTTTGCTATTAGTGACATGTAATTATGAACCTTGATTAAAATTGTTACATAAGTGCTCGATTTCAATGACAAGAGCTTTTTCTCTCTGATGCTAATTTAGATTATTATGCTGTTAAACATGTTAACATGACTGGTTGTTTGTGTATAAGGCATGATTGCATCAAGTAGAATATTTTGAGCAAAATTTTTTGAATCCGATAAGGGCAGCTATTTTCATGAAAAAATTCTAACATACTGTACTTACCTACTCCAGTGCTTTGTAGAGATGAATAATTTGAAAGATACAGAATGAATGACTGTACTTGTTAAAATGACTCCTCATAACAGACTTCACTTTATACATGTAAGTGACTCTCAACATCTTTGTGAACATTCAGTATTTTTTGGTCAATTTTATATTTCTGTAGTGTCCCCTAACAAGAACAGGTAAAGTGTGATGTAATTCAGAGTTTATTAAGCTCTCTTTTATAAAAGTTGTAAAAAAATATAATTTCTTTATTATTCTATTTCTATTTATTTATTTGTTCATTTATTTACTGTGTTTTATTTTTTTTGTATTTACATGTATTTGAATTCTTATTTGCTTTTGTAAATTTATTTTATTTTATTTTATTTTTTATTTATTTTTCATTTTGTTTATTTATAAATCAATTAATTTTTCACATATTTTTCAATTTTATTTTTAAACTGGTAAATTATTTGCAAGGATACTCCTAGTTTGAAACAATATTACAGACTGGAAATGATATCCTGTATTGCTAAATCTTCCGTGGATTAGATTTAAAATTTACACAAGGTGAAAGTTTAGTATCAGGGCGCAATTTTGATGCAGCTGGACTGATTAGCCCAAGTTTTGGCAAGAATGAAAATCATAAAAGTTAATTATTAAGTGATGCACTTTCATTTCTGCCAAACTTGTCAAGACTAAGATGGAATAGGGAAGATAAGGATGTACCAAGACTGCATTGAAATTTTACAAAAAGTCATGTGTGGAACTTTACATTACAGGAAAACACTGTAACCTCTTAAACTTATAATGATTTAGCCTGATCAGTTTATAGTATGTTGTTGAGTCCTTTAATCCCCCCAATCCCCTGAAAAAAAAGGCTTCTGCCTTTATGTTTAAAAACTTGAAAATTGATTACTATATTTCATAGAGCTACTTACATGTACCTTGCATATTTACTTGGAAGGAATGTTCATTTTTTTATATTTTTTCCTTATTTGATTAAAACTAGATACTAATTAATGTAAATTTGCATATAACTCTTTTAATTGGTCAATTTTGATTTTAATTTATTTTATTTGATAGGTCAAGGCTAGTTTGCATTTAATTGATCATCACTTCCAGAATTTTTACATTTTTGGATTGTTATTTTCATTATTATTCATGAAATTTTATGGGAACTTTTACATAAAGCAGTCCTCCCTGATTTGTTGATAGATATAAATACTGTTTTATTAGACTTTTGCAATTTTGTTTTCAGTTTTTGGTCCTGATTACATCTTTTTTCAGATACAGGATCCCTCTTCACTTTAGCTTTGTAAAATTTGGTTTCTATTTACCAATATTAGTGTTTGCATTCTGTACAAATGATTTGAAAAAGAAGTAAAGACTCTCAGATCTGTGTTTCTATTGTTGCAATTTTGGTTTATTATGTTAGGAAGGGGTCTGCTTGAAGAAATCCTTTCCAGCCATGATGAAGACAGTGATGCTAGAAGGAGGAGGAGGAGGAGACAGCAAGAGGCTGTGACCATGTCATCTAACATCAACTCACCCACCACAAGGTATGTTTTATCTTATTAATGCTGGAGAGTTTTGCTTTGTATAAATGTGCTTCATCTTCATGAGTAGTGTGCAGTGCTTAAGTGAGTGATATTTGTACCATTTGATTACAAAGATGGGATGAATATCACTTGTATGTGTGGATAAACAAACACTGTCAGCACTTAATTTTGCCATTTCAGGAAATTTAAATGTTTGTGCGTTTTACCATTTTAATCACATTTTGGGAGAGAAGGGAGTAAGGGAGGGATCCATTGAAAGTCAGTTTGTATTCCATCTTATTCCACCTTTAACTCAATCTATTTTATACCCTGTGAAAGGTAAAACACCTCATTTTCAACCAAATGTAGAAGAGTTCCTGCCCAAATAGTACATAAAAACATAAAATGATTCCATTGAGAATACTGAGATGGATTTTGACAGAATTTAAGAGAAATACAGTATATGGGTGGTGCAGGAATGATGCTTGACGTAAAGGAAACACAACTTCAGTGTCTCTTACCCAAACTCTATTTCAAGATAGTGCTAAGACATCCTCGTAGGAAAAGCTTAAATTTGCAAAACATTAGTCTGTGACTTTCCTTGCCCTATAAATTCATATAAAACATAAATGAACTGAAAGCAAAACTGTTGTTCAGGATGAAGATCCTCATATGGATGTTATATTTCAGTAAGATAACAGATAAATCTCGATCTAGCTCTTCCGAACAGTTGTGCTTTGCATTATCTGAGAGTGCTTGAATGTGTCTCTTTCCTATTGCGGCTTGATGCTGAATAAGTTATTGAACGAGTCTGTCTTGCGAGCAAGCGGAAATTTGCGGAATTGTCTGTAAAAGTGCACGACATGCGTAGGAGGTGAAGGAGCCAAGTGGTGTGGAAAGACATCTGGAATTTGATAAATAATGGATGGGGGGACTTTCAGGTGGACAAAACTGGACACGGTGCCTGATTTAATCCGGGTATTGCGGGAGCTAGCATCATGAAAGGTCCTTTAACATTTATTTGTATGGTTTGATTGTACTCATTGATTATTGTACTGTCTGATCATTGTTTTATCTTTTTGCTGTTTGGGGAAAGTGGTGCAATTTTGTGATTTCATTTAAAATGCATAATAAAACAACTGCCACATGTATGGAAAACAAAGGATCATCACACCAGACTAATAGCAATCTTGTATAGTGTAATGTTATGATGGCGCATTGTGTTACCATATTAACTGCGAAACGGCGACAGCGATCCTTGCATTAGGCTCGTCGTTGGAGGAAAATAGGAGTGGTGTATCATCGCGTTTATGAAATTTGTTATTGAATATTGCATTTACGGCATAACTGCCAAATCAGGACACAGATTTGACAAACAGCTAATGTTTCACAAATCAGCTTTCGTTTCCTGCAAATCTCGTGGCAATGTCCTCAAATGGCATTCTCGGCATTTGCATCAGGAAAAATGTATATATTGGACATGACGCGCGGAATACTGTTGCTGATATCGATCCATTTTTTCCTTCTGTCTGTTTTAGACTTGCTTATAGATATCTTGATTTCATGAAAGTTGTCAATCCTGTGTCGCGTAGCCTTAGGTTGAAAGCGAAACCAGTATATTAATACTGCACGCTCGGATCAAGCTTGTGAAACATGTCGCAATCTGGCTCAGCTGCAAAAGTCGCCATTTTCTCTGGGCGATATTCTATGGCCATTACCATCTTCATTGCTACTCCAGGGAGCTAGCTGATGCTTTTCTTTGTTTTTTAAATGCAAGGGTCTGTTTGAGAACGGATATCAAATTTTGTAGTGGTTGTGAACATGTCCGAGTGTAATATTCATCCTCGTCTACCCATGTATAGCACATCATATCTTGAGAGTGCTGTACTGTATATTTGCTAGATATTTTGCAGTGGTTTTATTTTTTCTAATTTCATGACTAAACAATCGTACTAAACTGTATATAGAGAAATAAACTCTTGTAAATTCCCGTCTTGAAGCAAAATCACAATAGTATATGTAAGCGAAATGTATTGCGTGTACAGAACATAAACATCAATGCTGCAATTATTCTGCACTGCTTATTCTTAGTGTTGTCATTTATAACAAAAGATTTATCTGTTTGTGTTTTCTAACCCACTCCTTCCAGTCTTTTGGGTGCGCACACACACACACACACACACACATATTGAAGAAAAATCACTGAAAATATTTCAGAGATGTACTTAGTTGTACTGTACTCTAAATATAGGTGGGATCAAATTCCTCAGGAATGTGAATCTAATGGAAATTGATTCCATCACAAATGGGTTGGCATTCAGTACTTACTTATTTTGATCTCGCCTTGCATTTTACCTATAGTTTGTGGACTCATTCAGATGGGTATTGGCAGACTTTGTATGAAATTCTAAGACAGTCTTAAAGTGATAGGCTAACATTGTGGAGCTTCAAATTAAAAAATTGTCGAACTTTGATATCTGAGCTACATAGTAGTGTTTGAATGAACAAGTAAACACCCTAGAATACAAAAGTTTGGAAATTTATGCTGCCACTGGCAAGATATGAATGAATAAACAATAAGTACTCGGGGCGAGTAAAAAATAGCCTAGATCTACACACAGTAAGTCTATTGGAGGAAATGGGTAGGTGAATTCGGTCAACTTACGATTTTCACTTTTTTGAAGTACTAAATAAACATTTTGAAATGCAATTTTTTCAGGGCTTTATTTTTAGACCTTATTAAAGACACTTGGAGCATGGAGCAATATGTAGCTCGCATTTTTTTAACAGAGGTAAATGCTAGCCAATGGCTTTAATGTGCTTCTTACTTGACCTGATAATTTAAAGGAAAGATTAAGAGTTATACATTAGCCATCAGACAGACAGGTCAAAGTACTGTATCCCATTAAGTTTTCTTTTTTCCTGGAGTGGTTAACTGAAGGCATGATTGAAGTTTGAAACATGACTGCAGGGGAATATAAACACTGAGTGAGTAATGCAGAGGGACATGATGTGAACCATTTTGACCAAGAAAAAAAAATGTAGAGAGCTTCTGTCTTGACTATGAGTGAAATTGCAGACAGGCGGCTGTATATATTAAAGAAGAAACAGAAGAAGAAGAGGTTTAAGAACTTGTCCGTCTCTTTGTATCATCCTCGCTTGCTCATTCTTACCGCTTGCCTACTTATGCTGCTCCAGCCTGAATGAGATGGGTCAGCAGTTCAGCGTTGCTATAACAATGCCCAGAGGCAAGTGAGGCAGCGTCCTTAATCCCTTCTCAGCAAACCCTCTTGCTCCATAAAATATATATGCAGTCGGAGGTTTTGGTGATGTCAAGAGAAGGATGGGAGATTGGGAGAGAGAGAAGGATGAGATGAGACATGGGCGTCAATCCTCATTGCCTTGTTGTTTTCGCTATTCTTGCGTTCGTTTGAATGCCGTGTCAATACGAGCCTCTCCGAAAGTAACAGTGTTTGAGATGCCTGTCCGGAGGGCTTGAAAAAACAAATCAAGACACCTCAGTCTGTTGAAACATAGCTAAACTTGTTGTTTTCTTCTATCTTTCTCATCTCCTTTTTTGTAATATATTTTTTGATATTCTTGTACTATAAAAAAAAAACTTTAATTGGACTGGGATTTTATGGTGACTGTCTCCACTTTAATAGCCTCACAGCTGTGTGGATAGTATATCAATAAATGTTATTCAAAACATTTGTTATTTTATCATTTTCATCACTTTTTATCATTATTTTGATTATCTATATTATAATCACAATTATTACTACTACTATTATTATTATTACATTATTATTATTACATTATTATTATTACATTATTATTATTATTATTATTATTATTATTATTATTATTATTATTATTATTATTATTATTATTTCTTCTTCTTATTCTTTTTAGTATTATTACCTTTGAATTATTAAATCATGGATGGAAGAGACACAATCTCGCTATTGCCTTGTTTTATATATTTCTTATTGAGTTACTAATTTCAAATATTAATTATTACAGTTTTTTTTTCAATCTCAGAATAGGCTGAATGCACTTGGTGAAATCTGTAAAATGTTTTTGATTCATTTAGAAAATATCATGCTTCAATTTGCATTTTTAGCTGTTTCAGTTGCATTAATGGATATATTGTAATTATATTCTGCATTATGCCCAGCCTGCTGAGGAATCTTAACCACAGAAATTGACTTTGAGCAAAGCTTTAAAGCATAAGTTAATGAAGCATGTAAAACCTGTAAGTAAAAAAGAAAAAGGAAAAAGCTTGCTATGGTAGTTAGTTAGCATACATAATGTTTTCTTGTGGGGCTCAAAAAAAGCAATTATGACAGAAAACTTACATTCAAATTGAGATTCTCGTATATTGGGTTTATTCATACAAACCATCTACAGAGACTTTGGGGATTGGTGGATGTTTGTAATAAAGGTATTCATTGTGGTAAGATCATTAGATTGTGGCTGAGCAGTAGATTGCTCGTCTCCCAATCCAAGGGTAGTGGGTTCAAGCCCAGCTACTGCCCGGCATGAATGCCCTTCAGCAAGGCATTTTTATCCACACTACTGCTCTCTACCCAGGTGTATAAATAGGTACGCGGTAGGATGGGAATGTTTATGTTGAATGATTAGCATGTGCACACCTGTAAAATGGCGACTGGCTGGAATGCTCCCCAGGGAATTGGAGAGTGAGCACTGTAAGTGCTGGATTGAATTAATGTATCCAGTGACCGGGGTAATAATATTGTGTAAGCGCTATGATACTTTGTGGATAGCGCACTATAAGAACCCATTTTTATGATTATTATTATTCTCAAGATTTCAATATTGTCAAGTATTTTTCTTGAAATGCTAAAAACACAAAAGATTTCTGTTGTGCATTGATCAAGCTAAAGGAGAAGAATGAGGAGAGGGGGAAGAAGAGAGAGATGAAGGAGCAGAAGAGAAGAGAGGAAGATTGGGGGTAATCCATCTCATTTACCTCCCATGCGTGTTGTTGACAATGATAGCATCATTACATGTACCTGACATTTGCTTGGAAATCGTCCTTGCTCTAGGGGATGAGTTTGTTGTGATGCAAGTCTCTCCTTGCTCAAAAGCTCCAACTACATATCCAACACAGCTTGGCAGAACTTGGTCTTCTCTTCATAAAAACTTGTGTGAAACTACTTCATGTTTAACCCTTCTACTGCTGATCATTATACATCCGGTACATAGGAAGTTTGCTGTAGCATCAAGAAAGTTGGTGATTCTTTTTTTTGATTAGCATATCATCATCACAAGGGCTTACAAAGGGACCCTGGAAGAATGCTAAAACTCAGTTCTTCACCTCTCTCGATTATGAATGCAGCATTTTGCATTTTAAGAGAAATGCAGAAAGTGTAAAAAAGGACATTAACTATCAGACAGCTTAAGTTAAAGGTACTGTATAACAATGTTTCCATTTAAAAAGTGTAAGCTACATGATTCCCGATGCTAGTAGTGTCTTTGATATGGTCTAAAAATGAAGCCCTGAAAAAAATTACAGTTCAAAATAAACATAAAGTGCTTTAAAAGAGTAAAAATCTTTGCAAGACCATTCCAGTTTTCCCCATAGATTGCTGTGTTGCAGATTTTTCTATCGGCCGAGAATAATTCATGGGCCAATTTTTATCTGTACATATTTTACCAGTGACAGCATAACTGTCTGAACTTTTGTGTTCTAGGGTGTTTATTTATCTATTTAAACACTGTCTGATATGTCAGATGGCAAAGTTTGATAATTTTTCAAATGGGTCTTCTACAATGTTATATAGTGTCTTTAAATCATAGTAGCTGTTATGAAATTATATTTGTGTTTAACGGAGCTTAGTAAAAATTTTCAGTGGTCTTATTAAAAAACCTGTTTTGCTTCAAAGCTTTGTGACAGTAGAAGAAATATGAAGACAAGAAATAGTATGTGACAACATTATGACTTAGGCCTATGTAGTTTTTAAAATTTGTTTCTCAGGTGTCGGGCCACTCTCTTATTTATATGGTATTTGGAATGTTTCTTGTTTTATTGAATACATGATGGTATGGTGTGTGACGTATATAATAAGAGCTTCCATGTCTTACAAATAATTTGAGGTTTCTTTTATAGTAAAAATAGACATAATCAATTCAACTTGTTGTATACCGCACCGTACATAACGCTTTCTGTTTTACCAATTCTCTTGATAATATTGCAAGTTGGAAATATTGGAGATGGTGGAATTATAATTGTTTTCAGAAGAAGCAGTACATGTACAAAATTACAAGGCAAAGTGTACCTTTTCTTTGACGTTGCACATGTGCTTTACTGTTTTGAGCGAAGTAAACCAAAAGTAAGGACTAGTTAATATTTTGTGGTTTATAAATTTGAAGCAACAGATTTCGCAGTGGCGATGAAAAAAATGGAAGCAGATCTGTATTTGTTATACACCTACTGCATTTAATAATCCAACACGTTGCATTGCGTATGCCATCGATATCGCTATGTACCTCAAAGCTTGATCAACAGAACTGAAGATGCGTCAGTCAATACACTGACATTTTAAACTGCACCGAAAAGTATGGGTTGCATTTTCTGCACGAAATTTAAGACAATGCAAATTTTACAGAATGACCTTTCAGCGATATCCAACACCCGACACCAGAC
>JZLH01S0265513.1:139961-155029 GCA_001188425.1 Eucidaris tribuloides | reverse complement strand
TCATAATTTTTTCTGGGGACGATGAAAATAAGCCCCATAGAAAGCCACACATCAAGTTTCCATGCTACGAGTGATATTGACATTGTTTATTTTAGAATGAGTCAACGTTTGACTACAAGATTTTCACAGGAGAATCCTTGCATAGTTAACTTGATTCTAGAGTAGTTTCAGCCCAAGTTGAGGACTACCCCAATCATGAAAAGTGGGCCCTTTAATGATAAATAATGAGTTTATTTATAAAAAAAAATTTACAAAGTGATTTTGATTTGATAACATTGAATAAAGGATAATAATTAACAGCTGATATAAATGAATATAAAAGGTGGTGTTTTTTCGGAGCTCGTACTCGCATGAAACAAATAATTTTGTACACTTTATTTTTGAACAAATTTAATAAATGTGCAGTACGAATATTAGAAGATTACTTAAGACAAACTTATCAGATAACGAAAATTACAAATACATGTGTATTGAATAGGTTTGTGCTTACAATTCGAAGAACATCCGATTATTGCAAATTATGCAAAAAAATGAATTGATGAGCACAGTATATTTGTTTTCAAAGTAGAAAAAAGGGCAAAAATGTGATCTACTGATTAAATGTTCACCTTATTCTTCGATATTGTAACGTTATGGTATTTTGAATTTGAATTTATTCGTCCACAAAGCAATATAGAGAGACTTACTTTACAACTGTTCACAGGAACATTACAATTAAACATACACGTTACATAACTACGTAATTACATTAATAACATAACTACATAATTACGTTGACGCAGAAGTGACGAATTATAACACAATACCAGCCAATAGTACACTTGACAATTACACGTACAATGCGAGAGCAAACGGATTGTACACATATTGTAGCAGTAAGATTTCAAGTAGACTAATCTCTATACAAGATTAACCAATATCAATATTCTGCCTGTTCAGTCAAAATTATAAACTTAACTCGCTCCAAATTGTTTACAAAATCTTTTTTCGAACTCAATTTAAGCCACCTGGTAATGTCACAACGAGTTTAGTGTACATTTGAAAGGAAATCGGTTCCGGCGGCTGGAAAGCATATTACAGCACTTTATAAATCATGTACAGAGCATTTTCTACTGGCTTCCCTTCCAAAAGCTCGTGATAAGGGACCAAAATCCCAAACAATTCCATCCTTTAAGGGGGTATCTGGAACACGCATATGTGTATGGTTGACTACCCGAGTGTGTGTGTGTGTGTGTGTGTGTGTTGGGTGGGGGGGGGGGATCAAACGACATATTCCATAACTTTGTTAAACTCTCATAAATGTTTTCTTATAGGTCTGTAGCTGTATTTGACTGACAAGTTGCTTGGGGGAATACCCCGATCCGTACTCCCTGACGTTGGCGTAAATCCGTGATACCATCATATTCATTTAGGGGGGTGGGGTGATGGTCTATTCATTCATTCCCCCTAGATGAATACAAGGACATCACGGATTTTCGCCAATGTCGGATGTTAAAAGAAAACTTAAACATAACTCATATGGCCGTATATTTTTTATATTTTCTCTCACTGAAGCCAGTATTAAGTAGGACATCTCACACATAAACACTGAAACATTGCATTTTACTAGTCCACAATTGTAATTTACCCACATTACATTTTCCTGTCTTTTTAAATGAAAGACATTTTGCACTTCTCGAACTTTCCGCAAAATTGAACCCGACCTTTAAATTCCCAAATTGCATTGCACAAGACTGTACTGGCTTGGCTACACTCCACACACTGTATGGGTAAAGACATTGCAGCTGGGTCGCTTTCATCGTCGCCACTGGAGGCCGTCATTGATGGGAAGCACAGTGTACCTGTTATGATATGATATGATGTGATATGACGCGATGAGGCCATGTCACCATGACGTAATGGCCACGTTTGTGTGTTGATATCACTGCGGTATCGAAGTCTGTAGTTGTTGCTTATCACGCAAGCGTTGCGGTTGAATTTAAAGGGGTGGGTTATTTTGTTTTCGTCGGACGGTAATGCACAAAATTTATGCGTGAGAGGAATATTTAGTTGATGGTGGAAGTGTGTATCCTTAAAGTGAGATGAAACGCAGGCACCTGTTTGCACTGTGGAATGTAGAACGGAAAGAGGGAGAAACACACTGCCTGAAAGTTTGGGTAATTTTTGCTAAACTATACTCGACAAATATTAATTCACTTGGGTTTCGTACACATGTATATTTTTTTCATTAAAAAAAAAGTCAATTTTGCCTTGATATATATCTTGCGGCTCAACTAATTGGGCTTTATTTTCTGGATTAATTGCTTCAACTGTCCACGCATGCCACATCATCGCAAAACGGTCGGGTTCCACTTTGTACTTTTTTTTAACAGAAGAAAAAAGAGAAGTATCGGTAACAGTTGCAGAATATAGTATTCGGTCTCGTTCAGGGGTATTGCTATTACCGTGTCATGGATATTATAATGATCTGGTACATTTCAAAAGGCAGTTTTGCTCGTAGGTATGATGTGTTGGTTTGTTGAACATGATATGATGTAGCCCGGATTCCGTGCGAAAATAATCCTGTATGATGTATTTATATCACGACAAAACACCACTTTCGAGTTATTCTGACATATTTTTATATGGCTGTCGTAAACATATTACATTTTTTTTCGTTGTCATGATTGACATGTAGGATAATTCCATGTGTTATAGAACAATCAGTAGCTCACGAAATGTTGGCCGCTTCCGTGCAGTGTATTAATAAGTTCGTTGACGGTTCTTCATTGGTGACACTTGTCTGTACAACGTATAATATCAGGTGCGCAAGGATATGTTACTATACAGTGTGTATCAAAAAAAAGTAGACACTTAGAAAAAAATATTAAAGATTGTTTTCGTAATTTTGAGATTATTTTTTGATATTTATATTTTACCTTGAACCTAAGCTATCTGATGACACTATTGGTATTGAAGTATTTCACGCATGAGTGAGCACAATCCGCTTTTATGCAATCGACCAAAAATGCATTTGCGCACAGAATTGTGTTCATATAGTCGATGTTTAATTCCTCACAGACCGGTGCTGCAGAAGCCCTCAACTGATGTGCACAAGGATTGAATCCTCAGCATGCTCAGAGAAGAGCTGATATCAATTTTGTGACAAAAAAGACAAATATGCAGCACTGATTCAGATATACCCCCATAAAAAGAAGAAAATGCCATGTTTGCAAGATGAACTGTGAAATTAAAAAAAAAATGCATTTTCTTCTTTTTCAGGGGTTGGGGTTGGTAATTGTATCTGAATTATTGTTTTATTTTGTCTTTCTTGTCACAGAATTGATAGGCTATTAGCTCTTCTCTGTGCATGCTGAGGATTTAAAATGAAGCAAAAATGAAGCAATAATTCAGATACAACCCACCCCACCCCTTCAAAAACAAGAAAATGCCATTTTCTTCAATTCACAGTTCATCTTGCAAACATGACATTTTCTTCTTTTTTAGGGGGTACTTCTGAATCATTGCTTCATTTTTGTCTTTTTTGCCACAAAATTAATATTACATCTTCTCTGAGCATGTTGAGGATTCAATCCTTGTGCACATCAGATGAGAGTTTCTGCAGCACCGGTCTGTGAGGCATTAAACATTGACTATAAGAACACAATTCTGTGCGCAGATGCATTTTTGGAAGATTGGACAAAAGTGGGCTGTGCTCACTCATGCGTGAAAAACTTTCTTTCAATACCAACAGTGTCATCAGATAGCTTAGGTCCAAGGTAATATATTCATATCAAAAATAATCTCTAGATCATGAAATTTTTGCGTAATAAATTATTTTCTGAGTGTCTACTTTCTTTGATACGCACTGTATTATGATGATATTACGTAGTGGGCCTTGTCTTCACAACACCTGTAACGCTGTGTCACTGATTCACAGAAACATAATAATTATATCATCGCCATGAACGGAAAATAAGCGCCCGTGATATTTATGTGGTGACAGATATCGCCTATAATTATTATTACAAGCAGTTTTATAGCAGCAGGGAGCATTGCGCCTCCAACATGTCCAATTTTTGGGACAACACAAAACACGGGCAAGCTGTGGTAAGACCTTATAAGTAAAATAATCTCGAGCAAGGAAGGAGATGTATTTTTTAAAATGATTTGTCGAACGCAACGTCCCAAAAGTTTTCTTAGTCTCCCTTATTTACCACACATCTTTTAGGGTAATATTCGGACAGAAGTTCAAATTCCGACTTTTTCTTGTAAAAGAATTAGGGTATGAGTACCAAAAACTATAACACCCACTAGATAACCGTCCCATGTGCGTATCATTATGGCGTAGACTCATTTATTTTAGGGGAGGGTATGATCTGTAAAAAACATCCCCCACTTTTCAAAGAAAATAGTGAAGCAGTTTATTGCGAATTTCGGTAAAATAATATACGTTACCCTGATTCTATGTAATCGTGCAAAGAACTCTTTAAAAATGTCATTAAAATATGTTTAGAATGCCCCAAAATGCGTTTCCGGAGGTCTATTTTCTGTTTGTACATATATACACAAAACACGCTGTCCTCGGAACGGGATTTACACCGCATGATAATTTTGCAGTGGATGAAGTCTGTATCGCGAATCGGAATGGGAAATGACATGGTGCTGTAACTTGACGTTAACAAATTTATCGATATCCGAACATCCATGCATCGGGACAGGACAAAGTTAGGAGATTGGATGCACTGATTATCAGGAAATTCGCCCGCGACGACGTCAAGACACCACGGCAGGATAGAGTCCCTGATCATTTCCGCGCAGAGATTTTGCCATGAAACACGTGTTTGACTGTTGTTGCCTTGCGAGTTGGCGTAACTTGTGGTCATGCCAGTTCCTGAACATTTTTTTCCTTCACCCAAATAGACACGACTTATCGAATCGTGTTATTTATATAAAATCACTATTGAAGTCCCACACTGCAACAGCAAGACTGTATGTTTAATGCGAAGGAAAATTGTGACATCTCTCAGGTCATGTCTTTGACGTTTAAGACACTCCGTGAATATCAAAGGAATGAGCCAAGATCAATTTTACTGATCCCATTTATATAATTCTTCACCATTTTCAAACCACTGAACCATACAATGCATTTTGGTGGTAATAGTTACCGAAATAACAAATTTCATATTGCTTATTGAGTTACCGAGAAAAAAACATATTTTCTGATACCTAAAACATTACAGAAGTGATATCGTTCAACAAAAATGACATGTCATGTTTATTAGCCTCTTTATGAGGCCTGGAAACGATGAAAACAATCGTATACCGACCGTTATCTGCATGATAAACGGCCGAAAACATTTCTACGTATATTACGTACAGTATTATCATTGAAGCGATACTGTATCTTTGTTTAGCGAATTCTCCCTGAAATCAGACCAACGGGATTTCCTGAAACACTTTATCCCGACAATGGATGTACTTGAATCATCAGGGAAATTCAGAGTAAATGACCTGAAAAGGAAATTCCATTGTTACTCTGAAGCCTCCGACCACTGAGAAATGAAAATAATGTATACAACTTGCATAGTTATCAATACCTTCAAGCGGATATACATCACCCGATATGTTTTAGGAAGAAATGTGTCAAATAAAGCCATCTTATGGAAGTATATCATCAAAACAAAGTGTCAGAAATTTAGAATCAAACTCTTTCCGTGTGGATCTTCTTACGTGACATATTTCTTTTTGGCCAACTACAATATTTTCATAAGTTTATGTAGCATATAGCTGTAAGCGGATTACTCAAAAGCACATTTTGTGCTTTATCCTTGCGTTATGTTTCTGTACCATGGACTTTATCTAAATTGTGATCAATTAAAAGAAAAATGAATGTTTCAATGACCGTGGTATTTGTGGTATGAGAAGAATAATTTAATAATTTAATAATATACCCTGTCCAACTTACTTGATTTACAAACTGTGTACGAAGTTCAATGATGATCTTTATACCTTGATTATCAGTAAAGTTATGTAAGAAGTATACATGGAAACAACTCAATAAGAAAAACTCCCTTATCACTGTTCATTAAATAGTAATAACCAGAACAGAGGGGCGTATATTTGTGTGTACTTGATAACTAATTCAACACGTCTTGTCCCTTATTTAGCTCATTAAAAAATTCCGCCATATGATTTTTGACCTTCTTAACCCGCAACGCAATTTGACAAGTCCGCAAACACAGCAAGACCTGTTGGAGCCAGGGTTAATTCTATCCGGCCTGCGTCTTCAACTTCATACCTTTTCATATTTTGTTTTGTGAAAAGGGGCGTGGTTTGAATATTACACGTCGGTGAATTTATAATATTACGATGTTAGTCAGGTTGACCGTTGAGCCTTTGTACACTGTGTAACTTGTGGTATTGATTAAATTATTTTAAGTTAACTTATTGCTGTCAGACTCAGCCCGTCGTGATCAGCTGCGAGACATTTTAATGGTAACTTACATTCACGCTTGCCGGGCGCTGCTTTGAGGCGCCTGTGGCGTTTCCCTCGTGTCTCCCCATCACCGTTCATATTTCAATTACCCCTTCCAGGGATGTGACGTAGCGAGTCGCATATGGTTTGCTGGCATAATGACGATGTGATTTTGTAAATAAGATTTCGAATGGCATGTACAAATATAGAATGTGAGCGTGCCGTAAATATTCAAGGATATTTGTGGTTGTGTGCTAATACGTTCATCACATAAACTGCACACAAGTGTCAGATTTCAACACGCCTTTTTATTTACAAGTTCAAATTTCAGAGATATGGGACTGTGTACATACTATAGGCACCGTTCCAATGATTTGCCTTGTATATTTTCGTTTTTCGTCATTTTCTCTAGTTTCCAGCAAAGGAGTTATTTTAGAATTTAGTGGATAATGTCGTATAGAAATTTACGTATCCTCGTCAAATAATTTTATATTGGAAAAAAAAAAAGATTTATGTATCCTCTTCAACGAATTTTATATTGGAAAAAAGATGGAAACAAGTTTACCCTATCTTGTAAAAAGTTCTTTGCAATTTACTATTTTTAGTAAATTCACGTGTTTATAGTTTTTGAGTGCTTCATGATTACCGGGCATGATTATACAAGATTATTCTAAAGGACAATTCTGAGTTGTTGTTTTTTCCGATAATTTGACTATCGTGTTTCATGTTTAGATATGACGGTCTGTTTGTGTGTACTGTAGCAGGAATGTAGGGCTCACGGTGGTGGTCGAAACTGGAGAGTTTTCGTGTAATTTTGGATTTCGAAGCACGTCCCGAACACATTTTTGTGACCAAACATGCGCCAGACTGCGGAGATAGCAGATCGATATACTCCCCCCTTATTTCGAAATGTCAAATGCCGTAAACAGAGATACAATCGTGCGTTGATTGATGTTAACGCCGGGAAACTTCTACCCAGGTTGCTGCTTTTCAAGATGCGGGAGCAGTCTCCTGTTTCTTCTCTCAAGCAATCCCCTACCCACAGGGCGAGATGGTTCGGCCCAACGTCTTGATGCATTTTCGTTGGATATACTCCTCCACTTTTCTGTGTTGTCATATGGGAGGGGGTCTGCTCGATGTTGCCTCCCTCCCGCTTATGGCTATTTGTCAGCTGATGTTCACCTTTTTTTCTTTCTTCTTTCTTTTTTTCGTAGCCACATCTTCCCGACATTTTACAGGATGTCTCGCAAATGATGCGGTTGTTGGCTCAGACGAGTGTGGGGGCCTCCTTGCCAAGTGTTAGTGCGACAAGAGGTCGAGCGTTGCGAAATACACCCTGTAGGCGAGCTGTCTGCGCTGTCACATCGCCTACGGTGCTTTATCGTGCCTAGAGAGGGCAAAAGAATTAGCAAAAAAGAATGGCTCATTACATTTTCTACACCCGCCGCTTATTTAATTCTATGTGACAATCTATCAAGTCTAAAATATACAGCATCCCATGCGTG
The DNA here is from genome assembly GCA_001188425.1 of Eucidaris tribuloides. Classification (NCBI taxonomy): domain Eukaryota; kingdom Metazoa; phylum Echinodermata; class Echinoidea; order Cidaroida; family Cidaridae; genus Eucidaris; species Eucidaris tribuloides. The sequence continues at coordinate 147,067 of JZLH01S0265513.1, read as the reverse complement.
TGTAACTTCGTGAGCTCATTATTGGTCTATTTTCTATTTGATGAAAATTTATTTTAGTGTCCCTGTCTGTCGTATAGTCATAACGTGCCTACATTGTCATGTGCCGATGAATACGATGTACCTCAGCCCTATTTATAGACTGACCATCACTATTTGTTATTACCATCACTCTTCAGGATTATAACTCCTATTATATGGTTTATAGTCTATAGTTAACCAGGCTCTGTACATTACGTAACTCATAATATCGTTTATAGACGTCGCGACTGCATATTATTAACCGATTAAGTTAACCTTTGGAAAGCGTCAAGTGTAATGATCGCATGTTCACGGCTCGGTATGACGTAACAGAAAGTACAAGCTTCGTCGAATGAAATGACGAGTAGATGTGTATATACGGGTATGAGTAGAAAATTTTGTTAAAGCTACAGTGTAGTGTCTTTCATATGCGAATCTGTCCCATGTGACACCTTATATTCATTAGTACATGCTGGTAGAAATTCTGAAGCAGGACTGAACCTCCATAGAAGATATTAATTAACCGAAAAATAAGAATATTTAAACGCCGTCCACCGCTTCAAATGAACTATAATGAACATATATATGCAAGCAACAATATTTCATTGGTGTCTTGGATACTTGAACAGTGATCGCGCGGGAAAGTAATGCGTGCGTTCTATAATTAACACCCTTCTTAAATTTCGTTCTTCAGGAGTTTCCATCCAGCCCGACAGATAAAGTCACACGGGATGGCCTTTAACCGTGCACAACTCACGCGAAGCAGAAGGTATACATTTCATCTCTCCTTTATTGGAATAACTGCCACCGGATACGCATGAAACAGTGTGCGGGCAGATAGGGTATTTCATACCGATTTACGGAATCGCAGACGGTGACTGAATAGAATATGGATACAATTTCTTCCCGCCCACTATACCCCTGGTAAAGGTGTAAATGCATATCAAGCGATGGATTGCCGTGTCGCTACCTGTCTGACGGAGGGAGTGCGCGGATGTCTTGTTAAATGGGAGTTCGTTTGCTCTTACCGTGGCAGTTTCTTTATATCGCCATCCTAACATTAAAATGTTGTTCATGAGAAATTCGTTTCAATGATACAACATCAACAAGCATGCATTCGCATATTGCATGATTTTTTAATTAATTATTTACGTATTGCTATCAAGAATAACGCGAAGTAAGAAACGGTAAAGTTGTAAAACGTAGAAATAACATGTCTTTACGTCAATGCCCAAATTCGTCATGTCATGATTGTCTAAAATTATGATTGTGTTGATGAAACTTAACTTTCATATCACGTATCACAATCTCCTCAACTGCAGATGATTTATCAATGGAGCCTCTTCACGCCAAATTTAAATTTTGAATGCGTTGCGTTATTACCATAATTATTAATGAAACATGTACACAATATACTTTATGTTTTACAGCCGTACCTGGTTTCCTGCCATTTACAGAGCAAACTTCTTGGCTCCATATCTTGTTTGCCTCTTTCTGCCCTGCCCCTCCCCTATCATCTGCAGCTCTCCACAACTATGTCTGTAACGTAAGGAGAATCCCTAGTAACGGTGCGACTATATTTTGCATTCATTACGGATCGGGTTTATTTGGGGAAACATATACCTAGTCACCTATGAGACATAAATAATAAGCTGTTTTTCAATAACTCGACCTGATATCAGGCCATATTCCCTGTCATATCATGTGGTATAACTTTCAGTCATCAATCTAAAACTTGATTAGAAAATTCTATCAGAGAATATATTGTATTGTATTGTATATTGTATTTATTTTCCGTATAAAAAGCATACATGTATGAACAACAATTATAAAAGATAACAGATAAAACCATACGGATGGATAGCCCTACTTAGCGGTGCCTATATGACACTGCTGTTTTACAGAGGGGTCAAAAAAATATTATGCCTGTCATGTAGTTTACTGTCTTCTTAGTCTGAATTGAGCACTTTTCATGATGCCATTTAAAGACGATATAGATATATCTGTGTCGTGGTCAGTGTTAAGAAGACCTGCTAACTGCAGCTGTCCCCTCTTTCGGAGGGACTCTTCCTATTTTGTTTACTTTTCTGAACTGAAAAGGGCGGACAGTCCTTGCTGCAAGTGATGACAAATTCAATTGCAATAAGAACAAAAGTGATGCGTATTTTGCTGATTAATTTTGCGACATTTTTGTGCAGTCGAATATGATAAAATTCGTTCTGCAAACCACCCCAAGATCTTACGAAATATCAAAAGAACAGTTTATATGATGTTGTTTTTAAAAAGTATACTGAGCATGTACACGGTTTTGGCTCAATGTTCATCTTCCTGACTTTGGAAAGTTGGCAGGTCTGCTTTATCATCGTCCAACGACCAGCTGTATATACTGGATGATTCGTGACTACACTTCTCACTGTGAGTCGTCGTTTGGGTAAAACTGTCATATTGCTTGCACGATACATCAAATATATGAGATTCGTCTACCCAAGGCTTATTTTACTTCCACTATTGAAAGTAATGTGACGACCTTTGCGAAATGATACCTATTCAACAAATTTATTGGTGTTGCGTGGGTGAATGTATCTTTAAAAATCGTTACTCTCACCTGCAATAAACACTAACGCATATATATAAATTACCACATGACTTATAAGTGAACGGACCGACTAAAGTGAGGGGAGTACACAGATCATTTGTATTTGTAGTAACAAAATAAAGGTGTATTCGATAAAATCTTCACGTGGCCAAGGCCCAAGCAATATTTCCGAATAACTGGGGACCTGTATAGCGTGATCATGGGAAACGCCGAATAAACTATTGGGAATATCTTTTTATAAAGTCCTGTCTTCGTCGTGGCTAATCGGTGGTTTTCCGTTTCCTATTCATCAATTTTCATTTGGGCTAAAGATACATCATTATCAGGAAGGGTAGGGTTTGATCCTCCCACTCCCTTTCGTATTCCAGGGCCGTCACCCGGTCTACGTAGGATTTGAGTCCCCGCGCGCCCAGGGGTGTTCGATGGCTGAATAGACTGACTGAAGCCGTCTTTTTGACCCAAAACAAATTCCGCCAATATCCGCCAGGATGATGCAGAGGTGGATGAATCAGCTGCCTTCACTCGATGCTCTGTCTTGAGCTTCTACCCTTGTCTACTCCCATTCAAACGAGTTCGAGCTCTGTCTGAATTTAGAACCGAAGCAGTCCTCTGCGTGACATGTTCGATGTGACATTATCTACGCCCTGCAATTGACAAGGGCGCCAAACGCGCGCAACCGCCAACATCGCATGCGGCGTGACGCTACTGCCTCATTTCCCCTGTCACCCGTCACTTCTGCAAGCTGACCCTAAATACAAAGTAACAAACGAACTCAAACGGATTTAGCCAATGTTTTACAAGTTAAAACTGGATCGAGTCGACATCGAGGATGTGATTACGGGATGCTGAAGTAGGTGTATCCCCGTGCCACGTGAATAATTATGGATGCACCATTTGGCGCGATATGGCGATCTCGCTGTCAGTAGTAGACGTAACAAGGTTGTCTGACGGGTGGCACTGCGTGGAGTTCAAGCAGCACGTTTCCCTTAGGCAGGATACTCCTAATTGCCTAGGTCATCATCACTTAAGTGTCCCGGGCATGCCAACATTTTTCACTAAGATTATATTGCCTTTATCCTACACTCATATCCAGGCCAAACGAAAGTATATACTTCCTTTAAAATACGGTTGTCATGGTTGCGGCACTTTCCATGAAATGCCATCCAAACGTCACGTGGACCTGGCTCATTATTGTCGGTTTAGCCACAAACGCAATGCCAGTTGCCACACCAGACTCTTGCTGAGGCACTTAGCGAAACTCCGTAACCAGAACACACTTAAAGTGGAATATACCTCGGACGTAATGGTGTGTTTTGAAATCTTAAATCTCTTGAGAAGGCTCTGTGTCTTACAGAGGGTGTAAATGTTAGGAAACGTTGATTATCTCGCTTACCACTACTTCGACGATTGATGGGTGTTACCGGCAAGCAGTGACTCAAAGCTTGCATCATGCTGATGTCACGAACGATGAAAACGTAAAAATTAAAGAGCAAGGGAAATGCGTAAATATTGTCTTAACTATTGCGCGAGAGTGAAAGTGGGTATTATGATTATCAACCTATCGTAACAGTCGATTCATATTGATTCGTTAACTAAATTTTACAGGGGTGTTCTAACATTTGTAAGTTATTTATCAACCTATACAATCGAAGAAAGTGAAAATTTTATATAAATGGCGGTGAAAATATTCTAATGTAAAGAAGAAAAAAATCTTAGAGACTGCCATGCAGTGCTTTGGGTTTAGTGTACATTGTAAGTTTTAAGTTCAGATTTATGCAGCGAATCAGACATGCTGGACATTCTAAACACTTGTTAAGCTGTACATAAACGTGAAATGTATATACATGTAGAGGGTAGATATGTTAGAGATATCATACACGTATGAAATAGGCATTGACATTTCCGCAGGCAGACAGACATGTGCCTTTCCAAGTGCTTATTGATTATCTACCTATGCCCACACACTACCGTGTGGGTGTGGTTCGTGGTGACTAGAAGATCAATTTGAAATATGAAAAATGAAAAGAAGATAAATCTACGCAAACCCAGTTAAATACTTAATGCACATACTATTCAGCCGGAGGGTGCACTTTGTGCATTGTGTTTTGGTTCTTGGCGAGAAATTTCTAGGTTACCCACTGAGACGAAAGGATTTATATAATCAAAGCGCTGCGGAATGAAAACGACACAATGAATGCCAACAGAATTGCATTTGAGTTCAATACGGACGTCCAAAATGCCAAGGTTAGTGTTTAATGTATTGGTGAGAGGCAAGCATTTGACCAGACAGAAAAGTGGCTTGGCGCATTGTACGAGGACTTGTCTTGTAATGAAATCCCTGAAGCCTACGTCATTTGGAATTGTAATAATGCGAGAAACTCCACCTCCATTTTCCTCCCTCCCTCCCTTCTTTTTTCGCCTTTTTTTCTCATTTTACATAACAGTTGTAACAATACGCTGAGTGCTTGAGATATCTGGTTCGATTGTTGTCTTTATCGTCGCATTTCATCTTTCCCCTTCTACGTGAAACCTGGTGATTTCTTTGTTACCTCACAGTAAGCGATTGCCACGCAAACCGTCACTTAGAGGGGAAAACTCGGTTTATCCCTATTGGCATGTGCGTTCTTAAATAATTTGAACTTTTGCATAAAAACCTTCGTATTGTTACATACCTGGAAATTCAGAGAAATGTATTTCTTTAGGATTACAGTCAGTTGAATTACACCGACTTATGACAGACGTGCATTTTGAAGTTATGAATTTCAAAAATCTATTGAATATATGATGTTTTTCCATGGATTTGTACTTAGTTGAATTGTATGATGACGATAAGGATGTGCATTTTTTTTCTTCCGATGAGGGTCCTTATCGTGCACTTGTGAACTTGATGTTAGGACCTCGGACATTTTAATTTGAACATACCGTTAATGTATAACAAGGGCGTAGGCTGGTTTGGGCATGGGGAGGTGCACATCTCAGGGAGGTGCACATCTTAGGGAGGTGGAACTAAAGTTGAGAAAACCAGGCGTTAAAAGCAAAAAAAAGGTGGTGCAAATTTCTTTTTTTTTTTTAGCTATAAGAGTGGAACTCCTATGGCTCTGCCGGGGGGGGGGGGTAATGGCACGTGCACCCAGTGCACCCCCCCCGTCCCAGCCTACGCCCTTGTATAATACATGACCCCATTCACAATGTCTGGAGCCTGCTCCGCCCAGCGAGACACCCAACTCAGCTTGTTACGTTGACCACGCAGGCACATTAATTTAAGCCTGTTTCGGACCCATATGTCTTCACATTGCACTCTCTTAACAGTGCACCGTGCCGCCGATTACCTACTTTAGATGGTCCGGGGCTCCGGGTGAGCACTGCAGTGCGATTCCGTAGTTAGAAAATTGTCATTTTTACTACTTGAAAAAAAAAGGTGCTGTCCCAACAAATGAGGGGTGAAGATGTATTTCATAGTCATGTTAGAATACTAGCAGAAGGCAATAGTACCCATTGGACATCTGATAATTCATCAATTGTCTATGAAATACACATGTACATGTATAAGGAAAAGGGTCATGTGTCGCACAGGGCATTTTTTGCCTTTAATTCGGTCAAAAGAGAATTTAGTTTTACATAATCACTTGTACATATTACGTTCCCATATCCATAATACTATAAAATGACCACGATAACATATGTCTTCAAGTTCTTGCAGTGTGGTCAGGATATTGAAAAATGTTGTAACAATGTCATAATTTTCAGCACGGAATTGCCCTGCACAATATTTTTCAACACAGATGTGTTGTCACAGTCACACTCACGTAAGATCGCTGTTTGCTATACTCTGAAAATTGAAATGCTATCTCAACATATAATGGCCCGAGGAGTGACCACACTTTCTGCATGTCGCACTTAACCTTTAGCCTGCTGGATCTGACACTATAAATTTTGAATCCAGCTGGATAAAAGGTTGTATATAACATACAGAAAGTGTTGTAAAAATTAGTGTGGCCGCTCCTCGGCCCTTTTAAATGTTGAAATAATATATTTTCAGCTTTTTGTGATTTTCTTCTGTACAAAAGTATAGGAGCTTTTGCAATTTCACTTTTTTTCAGCTATGTTTACTTGTCACTCACACTCCTGTATTTGAATTTTTTTCTCGCGAGAGAAAAATTCCTACCATAAAACGTACACTAAACGGCTATTGTTTTTCTTTCGCATTTTTCAAATTCTAGGTAATTACTGACCCCAAGATTTCACATATATGCCCTTCATCAATAGCCTAAGGGCATGGGTTATCTTTTCCTGGTCTGTTGAGATGTTTGCAAATAAGATCCACTGCCTTTAAAATGTACGACATTACGACATATGTGATGACAATATTGCGTACGATTCTGCACACACACAAAATTAAATATATATATTTTTAAAAAATGTCAAAATTGTTTCACGTTTGAGTATCTCAAGATCGTGAAGCTGCAATTTGTTAATGTTGGCACCTCCTGTA
>JZLH01S0265513.1:127058-139911 GCA_001188425.1 Eucidaris tribuloides | reverse complement strand
GGTGTTGTCACACTCACGTAAGATCGCTGTTTGCTATACTCTGAAAATTGAAATGCTATCTCAACATATAATGGCCCGAGGAGTGACCACACTTTCTGCATGTTGCACTTAACCTTTAGCCTGCTGGATCTGACACTATAAATGTTGAATCCAGCTGGATAAAAGGTTGTATATAACATACAGAAAGTGTTGTAAAAATTAGTGTGGCCGCTCTTCGGCCCTTTTAAATGTTGAAATAACACGTCAGTTTTTAGAGTGTAAGTTTTTACACGATGGATTGGGATGTTCATTGGTATTCGACCCTATATCATGCATATGGTTTAGACCTTTTTGTCGGAATCTCCGGAAGTGAGAAAGCACTTTGTGCAGAGAAGTACGATAAGTTTACATCTACGGTAGACAATTGACGTAACTTCCTTATCAGCACGCTGTGCCGTTCCACATGTTCGGACAAGCCAGTGATACCACCATGGAAATGAAACAGTCAATTGAAAATCATGTTTATATTGCTGATAACATACTTAAAGGCAGGGCATCTCTTTTGCATGTCTTACAATTAACGTTGTGTGAATACAATGGCATTTAGAAGAAAATGCCATCTGGGAACCCTAAGCAAAATAAAGGAGCTAGAAACTCAGTTTTAGTGGAATTATAGTGACCGTTAGACTCTTATTTGCAGGGGTGTGAGAGTTCAGCTTTTTAGCTGATTTCAGCTATTTTTGTTTTTGATTTTCAGCTTATTTTCAGCTTTTTGTGATTTTCTTCTGTACAAAAGTATAGGAGCTTTTGCAATTTCAGTTTTTTTCAGCTATGTTTACTTGTCACTCACACCCCTGTATTTGAATTTTTTTCTCGCGAGAGAAAAATTCCTACCATAAAACGTACACTAAACGGCTATTGTTTTTCTTTCGCATTTTTCAAATTCTAGGTAATTACTGACCCCAAGATTTCACATATATGCCCTTCATCAATAGCCTAAGGGCATGGGTTATCTTTTCCTGGTCTGTTGAGATGTTTGCAAATAAGATCCACTGCCTTTAAAATGTACGACATTACGACATATGTGATGACAATATTGCGTACGATTCTGCACACACACAAAATTAAATATATATATTTTTAAAAAATGTCAAAATTGTTTCACGTTTGAGTATCTCAAGATCGTGAAGCTGCAATTTGTTAATGTTGGCACCTCCTGTAGCGTTAACTTTTGTGCACGTAGAAGAGAATCTGATAATTCATCTATGAAATACACATGTACAAGGAAAAGGGTCACGTGTCGTAAGTCTAGTCGTAAGGGACCATCCCCCCCCCCCCATTATTTTGGTCAAAATGAGAATCACGTTTAGATAACCACTTTACGTTCCCATACCCATCCATAATACTGTGGAACGACCGTAACAGATGTCTTCAAAGTTTTTTTGCAGTGTGGACAGAATATAGAAAAATGTGGAAATGTCATAATTTTCAGTGAGTAATCGACCTGCAGAATAAATTTGGAGCACGGATGTGCTATAACACTCAAGTAAGATCGTTGTTTGCTAAGAGCAGTCCTGTTGATGCTGCAGTTGTTGTTGTTGTTGTTGTGTGTGTGTGTGTGTGTGTTTAGACGATGGATTGGGATGTTGATTGGTATTCAACCCCTATGGTTTAGACTTTTTTGTTTCGGAGTCACCGGAAGTGAGGAAGCACATTATGCAAAGAAGTACCCTAGGTTTACATCTACGGTAGACAAGACGTTACTTCCGTTTCAGTACACTGTGCCATTCTTCATGTTCGGACAAGCTCGTATATAGTACTTGAAATGATACCACTGACAGAAATGAAAGTAAAGCAGTCGACTGAAATTCATACTTATATTGTTGATTCCATACTTTAAAGACAAAGGCTAACATTGCGGAGTTGAATTTGAAAAAAAAATAAAATGTCAAACTGTGATATCTGAACTATATAGTAGTATATAAATGGACAAATACACACCCTTGAATACAAAAGTTCATATACGAAAATACTGAAGCTATGCTGCCACTGCCTGGCGAGATATGCATGAATAAACATTTTTTTTTCACTGCGGTGGAATATAAAAGCCTAGATCTACACACAGTAAGTCTGTGGGAGGAAATGGGCATGGTGAATCCGGTCAACCTGAGCACTCGTAGACTTTAACTTTTTGTAAGCACTAAATAATCATTTTGAAATACAATTTTTGCAGGGCTTCATTTTTAGACCTTACCAAAGACACATAGAGCATGGAGGATTATGTAGCTCACATTTTGTTAACCTGTGGCCTTAAAATGTATGACCTATATGTTATGGAAATATGACCTCCGACTCTGCACAAAAATATAGTTTTAAAATGTTGCAAAATTTTATCGGCACGTTAATTGTTCCACGTGTGACTGTATGGGAGCGTACAGCTGTAAGTTGTTAATGTTAGCAGCTCCGGCAATCACGTAAAATTGTACTTTTGTACATGTAGAAGAGAATCTTTCCGACCAAATATTGTCCAATTTCCTATTTTGCAATGTGGCATTCATTCGCGTTGTTGTAACAGTGCAAATCCAAGCATGTACACGCAATGTATCCATATCCGTTGATGATTAATTTTACAGACAGAATACCAATTTGAATTTAGTAAACGATAGCTTTGCATAATATTCAAAATCAGATTATAATCAGACTCCGGTTCTGCTGTTTCAATTGATTTTGCTGTGCTGGTCGTACTCTTGCCTTGTATTGCACCTAAAAATAAAATACATGCGTATTTAATTTTAAAAAAAACATAGAATGAAAATTAATACATCAATATTGAACGAGGAGTGCCGTAATTTTATCGCACAATTACAACATGATACGTATTGACAGTTTAGTTAAAATACACTTTTGCTAATAGCCGTTTTTAAAGATTTTAAACGATATTGTACACTGGATACCCTTAACGTGAACATGTGGTAACTGTTAACGCGTATTTTTTGAAACAATATAATCGCACTTCGATTTCAGTATCATGGGCAGTGCGATACGGGTGCAAGGGCTGTTTATTTTCCATAACAAACGTAAATTGTTTGAAATTAAATGTATTGGAAATGATATGACATATTCCTTTTCACCAAACGATGAAATAAATCTGCAATATGGAATTACCAAGCCGGTTTCAGAGTTCCTATACGTGCACATAAAGGAAACAAATGGGTATAAAAAACGCACACTTTCGTGAGTACTTCGAGTATTAATACCGCCGCCCTGAATAAATAGCAGCTGTTATTTTGTTCGTGTGTGTATGTGTGTGTATGTGTATGTGGGTGTTATTGTGTATGTGACTGTTTATGTGTGCATTATGACTGCAAGTATATGTGAATTGTGTGTGTGTGTGTGTGTGTGTGTGTGTGTGTGTGTGTGTAGATGAAAAGCTTCACAGTGTATCCATTTGTATTTCTCACACACAATTGAGGGGTGATATATTATCTTGTAGAAAGCCAACACCGCCAAAACGGCTATGGTATTTTAATACTAATAATAATACTACATAAAAGTTCTAGCGACGTTTTCCATTTTGGCTAAATGCTCAAAGCGCTTTGGGACAAAAGAAAAAAATTATACACCATATAATAAAGAAGAAGAGGAATGTCTGGCTTTAAAATGTACAATTGAACAAATGTGTTTTAGGTATTATTGTGTAATGTGCATATACGGGTGTCTCCTATAGCAGATAAAAGTGGATTTCGTCAAATTCTGACTCCCCTTTGACTAAAATTGAAATGACAACTTAAGTCTATAATTCATAATGATTGCGATTAGTGTATCACGTAGTGATAAGGCGATGAAGATATTTATATTGATTTTATCATTATTTCTTGTTTAGACCTGGACGTGAAACACCAACAGGTGCATGATCGCCTACCAGTTACGAATGTCAATGTACATTATTATACCCATAATTTCAGAGAGGGATATTTTTCTATATTGATCATATGTCTTCACCCAATTTACTGTGTACATTCAATTGTCCACTCCCATCGTTTAGATTGATCTAGCGAGGATAACATGACTGTTGCGGTGATGTCTGTCTGCATGCATTTGCATGCATTAACGATTGCAACCGATAAATTTGACATTTGAATTTATCTCAATCGAACACTGATATAATTAAGGACTGCAAGTCAGAAGAGAGATATGGGTCAGTTTGGTGAATATCCTCGATAGAACTTTTCGATTTTTATAGACATATTTCTTTAAGAAAGAAAGTGAGGAGAAGCCGTAACAATGTGAGAAAAGGGAAAATCAGAACAAGAACAAAAACCATTAGCGCTTGGTATCAGTCAGGAAATCTCTCCGCTTACAACTTGGACGGTTCGTGTTATCCCGAGACCACAGAAAGAAGGAAAACAATGTATTTAGTTTCCGAGCAATTATATCACTTTTCCTGATGGTTGTATAGACGGTTCAACCTCAAGATAATCATTACGTTAGATACATTACTGTACTTCCATTTAACCGCCATGTTGTACCACCGAAAGCCTATTTTTGTAAGCAGATCGTAAAATGCCTTTGAAACCGAAACCTGCTGCTCAGTTATGGAAATCCTTCTCCGGCTTTTAGTCACGCACACTATACCGCTTTTCACCCACGGACTTTGGCATTTAGTGGACAGTCTTCTTCGTTCAACTCGTGTCATGTTTAACTATCGATACCCGGTCGGCGCGAGAAAATGTAGCCGCGATATCTGTTATATTAGTTGAAATGATGATTAGCTACGTCTCACATATTGTAATCCAGTCGCTGCATTTCTGGTTTTTCGGTCGGAAAACACCAAACTGTGATGTTAAATCAGACGGATTTGAATGACATTCAGTGTTTACATAAACGATGAGGAAATAGACATGACAAAGAGACTCGGTTAGATTCAATACCAATGACAACATCCGATCACCAACCAATTTCTGCCGGAAAACCAAAACTGCGTTCGTAGTTTTGCTGCCCATACTTTATCCACACAGCGTCAACATTATATATTATTTGTGTTTAAGACGAACACACGCTGTTGTCCACCTTAGGGATAATGTTTATATTGTGATATGCGCTATATAAAAACAGTTCATCATTATTCATTATTAGAGCAGTGTTTGTCCATGATCACATTAATTAATGGCTACTGTGCAATAAAGGTAAATAACATGAATGGAGGTAGTCCTCAACTTAGGCTGAAACTATTCTCGAATCAAGTAAACCGTGCAGTGATTCTGCTGTGAAAATTTTGTAGTCAAATGTTGACTCATTTTCAAAGAACTTCCACCAGTATGCCTTGTGACTAGCAAATTTGTTGTGCAGCTTTCTATGGGATTATTAATTTCTCTCGGGGCACAAGAGTAATTCAGGTGTGGTATGTTCATGCTTGATTCTCCTTAAGTAAACAAATTCCGGATAAATCCCTCTTGCCCGGAGATACACTCCAACTGGTGTATCTTTGGTATATCTTTCAACCAGTTTGTTTCTGGAGGCATCTTAGTGGTTTGAAAGAACCTTTCCAAAGTTGTACCATTTGTACCAGCCTGAATAGTAATATTGTGTTTCAAAAAATATGACGAATGGTTGTTGTTTCATTGTGTTCAAGATGTTGGTCTCTAACTTTGATTTTTGTCACAATCGGAAAGTTTTTCCACTGCATGCCAGAAACTGGTAATGTGATTACTTTATGATAAAAAGTACATGGTATAAAACTTGAGCTTCTTTGTTTCTCGGTTGAATATGCAAAAGAATATTTCCACTCCAAGATCATCGCACATACCACAATATCATATGTCATGTTTAACTCTATAGTTTCGGTTTCCGGGACAAATGCCTGCAAGGGAACTGTAAGAGGATTATATCGCCATGTGTAGGACAATCCCTGTATGTAATCCTATAATGATGCTCGATTTTATATACCCCAACCTGAGTATAATGAACTTTAATGTTATTCGAAAAGAATTGATAAACCAGTGATAAATTACAATGTCTTGTCTGAGGATATCAATGCTACAGAACAGTTTCAGGCATAACATGTTGTATGGGTCAATGATCCTTATCGATAATGTAGAAATGTTAACCATAATTGAAATATGTAGCCGCATTATGTAGCAGGGCAACGCCCCCAACATCATTAAATTGATTATGTACGCCGTGAGTGGTAGCAATTTACCCGAATTTGGTATCGTATCAAAGCAAGCATAATCATGTAAGTTTGTCCATTTTCGTTGGCATGACTCTCATTAAAATCATGATGTGATTTTCACAGAGAATGAGAAAGGGGGTTGTGTGCAAGAATGTACACGTCACGCCTAGTAAGCCGTCAATTTTGTGAATATCCTCACGTGATTTGACGTAAATGTTCTTGAGGTTTCTTGCAACAGTGCACATTTTTAGACCAATCTTTGCCGATTCCCTTTGATTTTCTACCGATTTCCGAGCTTTGTTTTCTTTCCATGCCAGGAAGTTATCGCACCCTGTCAGGAAATATGCGATTTATTTTTGTCATATAGAAAACAAAAGCAAAACAAACAAAAAAACAAGCTCAAAGGTGTTTGACGTTTCGCCGCCTTTGATGCCAAGTACGTTGCAATCTGGAGAAGGTTGAAAACTTGTTTGCCCAGGTCGTCACGCTACGTCATCAATCATTCATAAACAAATGAGTTCCCTGTATTATGACCGGTCCCCATCGCGTACATTATGAATGCCATCATACGTCATCGGCATGTTGACAAGCATGCTACAAACCCTGGGAGACTTGGCTCAGTCTGAGAGCTTGTTTACACACAAAGACTATTAAAGGGAAATGGCAAAGTTGGAAGTAGTCCTCAATCAAAGTCACAATGCCCTGTAATGCTCCCAGAATCAAGTATAGGCCTACTGTTTAAAGTTTTTGCTGTGAAAATTTCATAGTCATATACATTTCCTCTTTGTTTTACAATTATCATCAGAAAATGCTGTGATGGTGAAATATGTTGTGTAGCTTTCTGTGGGATCATTTTCTATCAGGGCCGGAGATTAATTCAATCCTGGCAAATTAATGCTTGTTTCTCCTCAAATAAACGAATTTCAGACAACTCCTTCCAGCCTGAATATACACTCTAGCCACAGTGTTTCTTGGTAGGCTATATGTTTCATCTCATTTGATTCTTGAGGCATCTTTGACTTCTCTCATTCATGACAGTGCCCTTTAAGAGCGAGGTACAGGTTATAGGAATTATGTACACGCAAGCAAGGAGTAATGACTGTAATCATTGACATTTTGTGCACCTGTTCAATCGGTATCAGAGTACACAATTTTCATATTTCTTGCTCTCCATCATCCCTTGATATAATAACTACTGTGACCGTGATGACACCAGTACCCCCATGAGCACTTTTTTATGTTCCTGATGCTCTTTTAATATGAATATATAGCCAAAAATGTCAAGTTGAATTTTGGGAGCTCGATATAATTTGTGTGGGAATGAAGTCAACGTAATTATATTGTGAGGATTCTGATAGAACTAGTTTCTTAAATGTTCGTGTCAACATTAAAACTTGATATGATGGCAGTCTAAATGTTCTGTCCGGGAGAAATGAGTGAACATAAAAGGTCAACAGTGCAATTCCGCGCCTAATAGTCGAATTTAGCAGCACTTTTACCATGACGTGCCGTAGACTGGCTGCCAGACTGTATTGGTGAATTTGGATCATAACGTCGCAATTCGTATCAAAGACTACCGCGATTGTATCACAGCTCCTGCTTTCACAATAAAATTCACATGCATCAGGGTTTTCCCCTAAATTGTTGACGGTAGTACAAGGTTTACAACAGGAAATGACCTGCCTTTTCAGTTTTTCGCATCGTGTGTAACCATGTCATGATTAAGAATAAAATAGAGGACTTCTGGTCATAAATATTTGTCTACCATTAATGACTGTGTGTGTGTGTGTGTGTGTGTGTGTGTGTGTGTGTGTGTGTGTGTGTGTGTGTGTGTGTGTGTGTGTGTGTCTGTGTCGTGTGTGTGTTATGAGAAACTATAAATGTGTATGCTTCTGTGTGAACACATGTGAGAGCAGTTGTGAGTTCATAAGAGCTACAGTAATTTAAAGACAAAATTGAATCATATTGTGTTAAAAGGCCATTAGGCATTGGCAGTTACCAAGGAGACTGAGATACCAGTCAAAAGACATCGTCCCTATTCTCCCACCTTGCTGTACATGTCTTCTGCTCTGTGATCAGGATAATGAGGGAAAGCTTAATTGTATCCTACGAGAATTAAGTGCTGCAAATTTTATTATGACATTCAATGTCATTTTATTACACCCTGACAGTCAAATAGCGTGTTTCCACAGAACACATGCTGTGGCATGCCTTTTATGGCTCACTAATTTTCCGGGTGCAAAAATACTTTGGACCATCACCCATCACGTTTCCACAGAAAGCCAAAAAAGCAGGTATCATTCATGCTACAGATTTTTTTGATCTACCTGGAAGCCCAGAAAATGATTTCAGGGATGCATGAAGGATTATGCTGTAGTAAATACACACACACACACATACGTGTAATCACCTTCGACCGAGGACGTACAATTTTTAATGTGAGTGTATCTGTGTGTGAGTGTGTGAGTGTGTGAGTGTGTGAGTGTGTGAGTGTGTGAGTGTGTGAGTGTGTGATTGTGTGTATGTAACGGTAATACCAAGGACACACACGGCAATTTTTACCTATTAAATGAGGACGAAACTTCTGACAACTGCGGACGTATACATTACAGTACACAACCTCCAATGCGGACGTTCTCTATATACCCCCAGACCTTGCTTACTGGTTGTATTTCCGCATAAGCACCTCAATTACAACAAGATCTAAAAACGTGGACTGCTCTCCCCCCCCCCCCCCCCCCCCCCCCCGGAAGGTTACGTCCCAGCGATTGACAGTAAAATTAATCCAAATGTCACCGGTTTGGAGCGATTACAAACTCTCACACACACACAAACACACACACACACACGCACACACACACGCATACACACATACATACAAGTGCTCGCACACACACACACACACATGCATACACACATACATACAAGTGCTCGCGCACACACACACACACACACACACACAGAACTATTCAAAATTTAGGTATGAAGATCGAGCAAACAAATGATGATACTGTGTGTTATCTCACAGAGAATATAGGCCTATAAAACAGAACTATTAATAGCACTTGTGGATCACATATCATGACCTAATGTCTGACACAGTCATCAAAGTGACACAGCTGTGTTAAAACTTGGAATAGCACACCAATACCCAAATCAATGATCAAAAGCAATGATCATCAACCAACAAGAAGAGAACCCCATCAAAAACTGATGGAATGATTAATTTCTGTTGATTTTTTTCTCATCCAGGGATGTAATTGTGTTGATGATTGTTTCACCGATGCCTGTGCCTGCAGTCGTAGTAGTGTCCGCTGCTGGTATGACAAGGTAAATAGAAAAAAAAATGTCCATCAGGAGGCCTACCTGGCTGATTTACGTATGGGTTTCTGATTTGGATGGGAAATAAAATGACCTTTTAACTCTTAAAGGTAAATGACATGATTGGGGGTAGTCCTCAACTTGGGCTGAAACTATTCTAGAATCAAGTAAACTATGCATGGATTCTCCTGTGAAAATCTTGTAGTCAAATGTTGACTCATTCTAAAATAAACAATGTCAGTATCACTCATAGCAAGGAAACCTGCTGTGTGGCTCTCTATGGGGCTTATTTTTATCGTCCCCGGATAAAATTAAGATACTCCTATGTTTATGCTTGATTCTCCTTAAGTAAACAAATTACAGACAAATCCGACCGGGTGGGAGATCCACTCCTGCTAGTGTATAGTTGGTATATATTTCAACTCATTTGGTTCTTGAGGCATTTTCAAGTGTTCCCAATCATGTCACTAACCTTTAATGTGACACCGGTGCAGTTTTGCGCCACAAATTTTACACCTAAAGCAAGTGCCAATAGTACAAAATGTGTGACAATAATTCAATTTGTTGTGTCATTTTTATATAAAAGAGGAAGAGCCCTTGCGAAATCACTCATAAAACTGCTACATGTAGGTTTGCTTTGGATATTTTTCCCCAAATTTGGCATTTTTATCCCAGATTGTGATGTTGGCAAAAACATGCCCATTGTTAATGTATTAATGGATATCTGTTGTTTGGGAATACATAAAGTAACAAAACTCTTTCTAACTTCAGAAATATTAACAACAGTAAAATAAAATTACATTGTTAGAAAGGAGAAACTTTTATCTACAATTCATGTGAACACCACTATTTTCCACAATGCATGTGTAAACAGTTATTAGCCATTTCACACTGACACTACATTCCAAAAGTTGCTCAATTTGGCATTATTCTAAAAATGCTTGACATTTTAGGAGTTAACTAGCACATTCTTTGCAAAGAGAACCAAATTTTACATATCTGGTAATAGTGGAATGTAATGTATTTGCGACCGTGTATTGGTTAAATTGTATTTCCAAAATGTGATTTTGTGTGATCATAAGCTTCAAAATGTGATTTAGGCATTTATTAAGTTATTTAAAACGTAAAAGTAATTTGTGAATTACTTGTTGTGGACATTGTTAAAAGGTAGTAGGAGTAGTGGATTTTGTTGATCATAAGCTTCAAACTGTGATTTTGGCATTTATTAAGTTATCTCAAAATTTTAAGTAACTTCTGAATTACCTGTTGTGAACATGGTAAGAAGGTGGTAGGAGTAGTGGATTTTGTTGATCATAAGCTTTAAAAAGGGAATTTAGGTATTTATTAAGTTATCTCAAACTTAAGTAATTTGTAAATTACTTGTATTGTACACTGTATGAAGGTAGTAGGGGTATTGGATTTTCACATCAGTTGTTTCATATCTGCACTTTCAACTTGTGTAGAGAGAGAGTGACTTTCCGTTTCAAAAAATGGTCTTTTCTGTTTCTGAAAACCTGAAATTCCGTTTCAACTTAATCTAAAAATGGAAATTCCATTTTGTCATAGAAAATGTACACAGCAGAAACATGAATTTTGTTTTGCAAAGGTGAATTCCATGAATTTTTACATGAAAAGTAAAGAACCAAACTGGATTTTCTGTTTCAATTTACCGGTAAACGGAAAATCACTGTCCCTACTTGTGTAATTGTGTTGATATTCTAAGCCAATTGAAAATGAATCAGCTTGAATCCAGTTAAACTGTCTGTTAACCATCACACGTACCATCCTATTTCCCCTAGGATGGGAAGCTAATGCCGGATTTCAACTACCAAGAGCCACCGATGATCTTCGAGTGCAGCCGAGCCTGTCGCTGCTGGCGAAACTGCCGTAACCGAGTGGTGCAGAACGGCATGAAGCAGCACATGCAAGTGTTCCGCACGTCCTCCATGGGCTGGGCTGTGCGCACCATGCAGGACGTACCCAGGGGAGCCTTCATATGCGAGTGAGTCTCGGCCCCTGATGTTTACGTTCAGTAATTAGTATTGATACAGTCTGTAATTTATATTGCAGTTGTCCTTGTACTTGTCATAGTTTGCGTTCTCACCAATAGACAGTGTGACTTAGAAAAAAAATTAAATCTAAATTCAATCTTAAAGATTTCACATTCGAAAAAAAAAAGATATAAAACTGATATCTGGAAATGATAGCATGAACGTATGATTTCATATGTGACCATCCAGCTCAAAATCCACAAAAAGTAGGCTAAAATGACTTTCATGTTTCCAAATAGTTAAGCTTTAAGCTTTAACCGTCAAGTTAACTCGTGTTGGGGTCTTTGGAAAATGTGTGTTCTAGCGAAATCAAATCGTTTCCAACAGGTTAAAATGATGTATAACTTGTTAGAATTGGATTATCCCAACTCATTCAAAAAATGATTGCAATAAGAAAGAGTTAGGAGGTACAGTTTCACAGAAAAAGGAGAAAGGAGGATTTAAAGATAAGGTTCTGTCAGGTGTGTCATGCAGAAACACCTGTCCAAAAAAAATATATGGTCCAGAAAAACTGCTAACATCTTGGTTTTTTGGCTTTGTTTCAGGCCACCAAATTTTGACAGTGGGTAGAGAAATCATTACTCTTTCAGATAAGACAAACTTCAAAATTTGAGCGAGTCAACCCAAATGACATACAGCGTGTCCCAGAAAAAAATGTCCCTCTTGTAGACGACAGAATAATTACCAAAATCATGTTTTATACTGGATTAAGTTTACACATTTAGAAAGCCCATTTAATATTGTAGTTTCAGTGAAAATGTCAAAGGTCTCGCTTCATTGGTTTTGAATACACAAGCTCTTATGTAACAGCTGTGCTTTCAGGTCCATTCCAAGTTTGGTAAAAAGAAATGCACATTACGTGCATTATTCCATGCTTCACTTTTATGTCAATGACAGTGTTTTTGTCGCTATTAAGTAACTAAAGTCAAGTTCATTCATTTTTATGCCTCCGCAACGAAGTTGCCGGAGGCATTATGTTTTCGGGTTGTCCGTCCGTGTGTCCGTCCGTCCGCCCGTTACCGGATCTCGTTACCGCGATAACTTAAGAACCGCTGATCGGATTTTCATGTAACTGGGATCAAGTATGTACTATGGGGCAACAATGAACTGATTAGATTTTGGAGCTGAAAGGTCAAAGGTCAAAGGTCACCGGGCCTAAAATATGTCTGACGTGGGCTTGTTACCGCGATAACTTTTGAATGGAAAGTTGGATTTTGATGTAACTTGGGTGAAGTATGTATTATGACGCAAAAATGAACTGATAAGATTTTGGAGGTCAAAGGTCAAAGGTCACCGGGCCTAAAATATGTCTGATTTTGGCTCATTACCA
>JZLH01S0265513.1:108794-120641 GCA_001188425.1 Eucidaris tribuloides | reverse complement strand
CTTTCCATTCTATAATCATATTTTTGTGTTTCTTTTTTCCTTGGTCTGTTTATTCAAAACAATAGCTTTATTTAAGGGCTTATCCCTACAGAAAGTCACTATTTTTTTGTCGTCATGATACATAAAAGTTGCCGTTCTTCCTGATTCAGCAATGAAGCTTCCATCTCTTGCCTCGGTGATGCTGAGCGCCGGCTTCAAATCCGATTTAGGAGTTGAGCAGAAAAGGCATTGTGTGTGTGATTTTTCACACCTTACTGCACCTCCCCTTAATGCACGTACGACGAAACAATTGTCCATCAGTCGCCTGCTATCAACCAGCAAGGTGTTTACGTGGAGTGCAGCGCTTTTTAGTACAATTAAAGGACCAACACCAATAATGATCAGGTGAAAGTTGTGGTTCTCAAAATAAATTCAGTTGAAAAAAAAAAAAAAAGAATGTCTTATGGTATTACAGGATGAAAAAAAATGATTGTTGCTTTGCAATAAAAACAGGAAAGGAAAAATGATTCAAAAACATTAATGTACATAGTTTCATAAGTTGGAGGAAAAATTGGACAAATATGAATAAGATATGTTAGAAATTTTGCTTAACAATTGGAGAATGGTTTCTGTTCCTTGTAAAGACCCCGTCATCCATCTTTGTGCCCACAAAATGTCACTAACAATCTTCACTTTCTGCTGAAAAAAATATTTCCCCCTTTATTTTCTTTACCCCACATGTGTTCAGACTTTCTAGCGGCTTTACTAAAACTGCACTCGGGTTCGAATCAAGTTCAAAATTTACTAACATTTTGGATTTTGGTAGATTTTTTTTTCTGTTAATGGTGTCTTCACCATATTGTAATTTTAATAAGTATGCAGTTTCACATCAACCATGCGAGCAGCGTGAAAAAATAAAACACAAAGATTAGTAAAAGCTTCTGGTATGTGTATATTCTTTTCTTCCCTGACTTCTGCAGCACGAATAAACTTATTGCAAATAACAACAACAGATATGCTTAGACATGCACAAAAAAAAAACACAATAATTGATGACATTTATGTCAGCATGCAATAACAAGACCACACGGGGCTTTTGGCGAATGTATCTCTGCTTCCCCAGACTGCGTAAACAAATCTCCAAACTGAGCAACGTACACTAAAGGACCTGTGTTGTGGTACGTGATAGATTCTCTATCTAACCAGACTCATTAAACAAACTCTGTATCATTTATTGTAAGTATACTCATGAACACCTGTATTTGTATGGCGGTGTCTTTTCTGTTATCTCCAGATAAATACACAACTAGTGGAATCAAGGGTAACATAACCTGCATTTTGGAATTAGTACATGTATTGTGCGTGTGCTTCAGTAGGTTTATTTATGATTATGATCATGATTTTATCATTTTTCCCAGCATGTTTTTGGCATTGAACACCGTTACAAAAACATCACACCAAAATCCAAACATGAGCATACTTTTGAACGAGACCAGCCGAGTTGTATAGTCAATAGCCTTACAGCTTAGAATCCTTATATCAACAGAAATCTTGACGAGTTTAGTAAGAGTGGCGAGGAATAAACATTTCAATAATAGTGAAATGTTGTAGAAAAGAAACAGGTGGGTTACTTTACTGAATGTCACACATTGCAAATTTTATTGGATGATTTTGGAATTTTGCCGTAAACATTTTTTTCTTCTCATTCTGCTCTATGTCTGATTTTTCTCAACTTTCACATACTGCTATTGACTGATTTTTCGTACTTTCTATTTACAAATGTTTGCTTCATAAGTTTCCCTTAAATGGCTTTAGAATACACTGTAAAGTCAGCCAGCCGATCCTTGATTTTCGCTTATCGGTCTCATTAAAGTGTCTAATACACGTCTGCACAACTTACCACTTAACATTCAAACAACATGCTCTAATTCAAGACTCTTAGAATTCGAAAATTGTCCAGTTCATCGTTACCAATAACTACCGAAAATCATACAACCTACTTTACCTCACATTGAAGGATATAAAGAGCTAGGAGAAAATAATAGCCTGGTAAACAAGGGTAATAATGAAAACTTCATGCAACTTGAAAAACTATAAACAATATGTTGTTGTACTATATCTCAATTCTAATATCTGTTCTGTTTAAGTCATACCAATGAAATTTATTTGATGTGAAGTTACACATGGGCATTCAATTAGATCAAATGAATAATTAAATATTAAAATTACTCTTGTTTACTCTGTGGGACGATGTTGAAAACTATAAGAACACAACTTGCACATAGACCCAAATGAATGAAACACCTACATATATACATCATGCAAAACATACAACACAGTCTACATCAAATTTAGTCAATTGTATGGTACTCATCTAGAACAACATGAAGACAACATTGGAAGGCAGGTCAGACGTGCCAAAACACGCGAAACACATATGAGCTACATCCAAAACACACATACACCACCATCCAGCAACACAACAGCATCAACTATGTACAGTGTACATTGTCCCTATGGATAGAAATGAAGTGCCAATAGGTCTACAAACAACCAGTGCTGTGGTTCCTGGGCTTTAATAGCATTATCATACATAAGTTACACACCGATATCGTACACCACTGTGTACAAACTAGCCACATTTTTTTAAAGATAATTCTACATCACATTGTCATAAGTTGTGATGGATCAAGCTGCAGCATTGTCAATTTTGATAAAAGTGGTCAATTGATATAATACGACTATTCATCCCTCATCATTATGATCTTCATATCAATTAAACAACAAATCATCAGTATCTCATCACCATCATTCATCATCATCATCATCATCATCATCCATCATACATTTCCACCATTTCTTTTATCAAGATTGACAATTGTTGTCATGTAGTCATCAAATGCATCACTTCCTCATATATTATCATCAATCGATCATCATCATCATCATCATCATTCATCATCCATCATCTCATCTCATCTTCCCCATCATCAGCATTCATTCATCATCATCATCATCAGTCATTCATCATCTATCACCCTCATTCATCATCATCATCTATCCACATCATCTCCCCCCACCATCATCCATCATATCATCCTCATCCCATCCCCACTCTCTCATCCTCCCACTCACCTATCACTCCTTATTCCTCCATCACCCCATCCATCATCCATCATCATCACTCATTCAACTCATCATCCATCATCAATTCTCATTACTCACCATCCATCCCACTATGTCACACCATCATCATCTCATCGATCAGCACCTCATTTATCACAATCATCATCACACCACCATCATCATCATCATCATATCTATCATCATCATCATCATACACTACCACTTCCATCAGAACACTTCTATTGTTACTTATTTCCCTCCCGATTATTCATCATCATGATCTTAATTGATCACTTATAGTCATCGTCATCATTATTATCATCATCATATCACCCACACACACTTCCATCAGCAACATTCTATTGTAACCTTATGTCTCATCAAAATTCAGCCAACATTATCATGTCCTCATTATATATATTATCATTCATCCATCATCATCAACCACCACTTCCATCGAGCTAACACTGCTTATTGCTACTTCATCCTACTCCTCATCATTATTTCATATCATTATCATCATACATCATTTATCATTATCGTAATTAGCATTATTCATTATCATCATTCACTACCACACCATCACCAACACCCAACTCTTCAGTTGTCAGCTTCATCTCAATGCATTATTCGTCAATTATCATCCTCAACATTTATCATATGATCCCTCACTAGTCTATCACATCATTACTCATATCCTCATTACCATATATCATATCATCATCACACCACCTCCATCACCATTGTCGTCTCCCAGTACCTCCACAAGCACATTCTTAACCTCTATCTATCACAATTATCCAAGTTGCGTTCTTTTATTTTCATTCTTTAAAAGGCATCGTCCAGATCTCAGTTCCTTCATTAAACACAGCCTCCCTAATTGTTTAAGTTTATGTTGCTAAGACTACACATACATCGCTGTCATGCTATTTCAATTATTGTTCAATCTTTATCAAATCAGAAAGACAGTCAACAATTTTGATTATTTGTCTCTCTCTGTATTTAGATCGCAAACTGCCCTGATCTTATAATTTTTAACAAACATGTCAGAAAAAAATGAACCAGATTGAACCCGTCGTCTTCAGCTATCGGCTGCGACCAATACCAACGATGACTATATCGCTGCAGTTACGGCATTGGCACGACGAACTAATGTTACAAATCCATAGCTCACATTCTGACATTTTATGTTAAATAGTCCAAGCGCGGACATTTTATCAGATTATTAAATGAAAGGAATTATTCAGAGAGGTGAAATGCCATTGTAATAAATGATATTTGTCTCTCTCTTGCTTTAGATCGCGAACTGTGATTTATAATTTTAACAAACCAGTCAGAAAAAAATACCAGGATTTCGAAAACCCAGCGTCTACAGCTATCGGGCTGCGACAATACCAGCGAGCTACTATCGCTGTTTACCGGACATGGGCACCGGACGAACAAGTTACAAATACCATAGCTCACAATTCTGACATTGTTATTGTGAAATAGTCAAGGCGGACCATTTTATCATTCATTATTAAATTGAAAGGAATTTATTTCAGAGAGGTGAAATCGATGTTAATAAATTGATTCATTTGTCTCTCTCTGTATTTAGATCGCAACTGCCTGATCTTATAATTTTTAACAAAACATGTCAGAAAAAATGAACCATGGATGGGGGGGGGGGGGGGGGGGGGGGGATTTCGAACCGCCGTCTACAGCTATCGGCTGCGGACCCCATACCACAGTATATCGCTGGTTACCGGCATTGCACGAGCCGAACAAGTTACAACATTACCATAGCTCAACTCAATTCTGACATTGTATGTGTTTAAATAGTCCAAGTGCGGACATTTTTTATATTATTATTAAATGAAAAGGATTATTCAGAGAGGTGAAATGCGACTGTAATAAATTGATTCACTGTCTCTCTCTGTATTTAGATCGCATACTGCTGATCTTATAATATTTAACAAACTGTCAGAAAAAATGAACCAGGGATTCGAAACGCCCGCTACAGCTATCCGCTGCGCACCAATACACGACTATATCGTTGGTTACCGGTCATTGCACGCACGAACAAAGTTACAAATTATCCATAGCTCACTAATTTGACATTGTTATGTTAAATAGTCCAAGGCGGACATTTTATCATATTATTAAGATGAAGGAAAGAATTATCAGAGAGGCTGAAATCATTTGTAATAAATTGATTCATTTGTCTCTCTCGTATTTAGATCGCAACTTGCCTGATCTTAATTAATTTTAACAAACATGTTCAGAAAAAATGAACCAGGATTCGACAACCCGGTCTACAGCTATCCGGGCTGCGACATTACCATCGGCTATTATCGCTGGTTACCCGGCATTGGCACGACAACAAGGTACAAATACCATAGTTCACAATTCTGACATTGTTACCGTTAAATAGTCCCAGGCGGACATTTTTATTTATTATTAAATGAAAGGAATCTACTTTCAGAGAGGTCGAAATGCTGACTCCTCTAATAAATTGCATTCACTTTGTCCTCTCTGTATTTTAGATCGCAATCTGCCTGATTTATTATTTTTTAACAAACCATGTAAGAAAATGAACAGGATTACCGACCACCCGCGTTTCCAGCTTATCCGGGCCTGCGGCACAACTACCACCGAGCCTATATCGCTGCAGTTACCGGCATATGCGCTCGACGAACAAGTTACAATAACATAGGCTCATAATTCTTGACATTTGTTTATGTTAAATAGTCCAAGGCGGACATGTTTTCTATCATATTATTAAATGAAAGGATTTTCAGTAGCGGGTGAAATGCGAGGTTCAAAATATTGATTCATTTGTCTCTCTCTGTATTTTAGATCGGCAAGCTGCTTGATCTTATATTGTTTAACAAACATGTCAGAAAGAAATGAACCAGGGATTCGAACCCACGTCTACAGCTATCCGGGCTGCCGACAATACCACGCAGCTATATACGCTGTTAACCGGCATTGCAACGACGACAAGTTACAAATACCGATAGCTCACATTCTGACACTTGTTATGTTAAATAGTCCATAAGGCGGACATTTTTATCATTATTATTAAATTGAAAGGAATATTCAGAGAGGTGGACATGCGATGTAATAAATTGATTTCATTTGTCCCTCTCTGGTAATTTAGATCGCAACTGCTTTGATTCTTATAATTTTACAAACATGTCCAGAAAAAAATGAAGCCCAGGATTCGAACCCAGCGTCTAGTCAGCCTATCCGGCTGCGACCAATACACCGCAGTCTATTATCGCTGGTTTACGCGCATTGGCACGCGACGAACAAGTCTTACAAAATACCAATAGCTCACAATTCGATTTAGTGATGTTAAAATAGTTCCAAAGGGGCCTTTTATCATTATGTATTAATGAAAAAGGAATTATTCCAGAGAGAGTGAAAGTGCGCAATTTAATAAATTTGATTCATTTGTCTCTCTCGCTGGTATTAGATCGCAACTGCTGATTCTTTATAATTTTAACCAAACATGTCAGAAAAATGAACGCAGGGATTCGAACGCCGGTTTACAGCTATGCCGGGCTGCGACAATACCACCGAGCTATATCGCGCCGTTACCGGCATTGGCACGACGAACAAAGTTACAATACCATAGTCTACACAATTTCTGGACATTGTTATGTTAAAATAGTTCCCCAAGGCGGACAATTTTTATCATCTGATTATTTAAATGGAAAGGAATTATATTCAGAGAGGTGAAATCCCGATGTCAATTAAATTGATTCATTTGTCTCCTGTGCTCTGTATTTAAGATCGAACTGGCTGATCTTTATAATTTTAACAAACATGGTCCAGAGAAAAAGACAGGATTCGACCCGGGTTACAGCTATGCCGGCGCTGCGACAATACCACCGGACGCTATATCGCTGTGTTACACGCGCCATCTGGCACCGACGAAAAGTTATCAAATTACCAGTCAGCCTCACAATTCGTGACATTGTTTATGCTGTAAGATATCCGAAGGCGCGTGCATTTTTATCATTATTAATTACAAGTAAAGGAATTATTCCAGAGAGGTGAGAATGGCGATGTAATCAAATTGGTTCATTTGTTGTCCTCTCCTGTATTTAAGATGCGCGACTGCTGATCTTTATAAAATTTTGTAACAACCATGTCAGAAAAATATGGAACCAGGATTTCGAAACCGCGTCTACAGCTTATCCGTGGCTGCGCGACATACCCGAGCTATTGTATCGCTGTGTTACCGGCACTTGGCACGCACCGAACCAAGTTACAAATACCATAGCTTGTACAAGTTTTGACCATTTGTTATGTTAAATAGTCCCAGGCGGAACATTTATTATCCATTAGTTCACTATAAAATGGAAAGGAATATATTCAGAAGCAGGTGGAAGTGCCGACTGTTAATAAAATTGATTATTTGTCTCTTAGGCCTGGGTATTTAGATCGCAAATGCTGATCTTATGAATTTTAACAAACATGTCAGAAAAAATGAACCAGGCATTCGGAACCCGCCGTCTACAGACTATCCGTGGCTGCGACAGATACCAGCGAGCTATATCGCTAGGTTACCGCATTGGCACCGGACGAAACAATTTACAAAATACCATAGCTCACAATTTCTGACATTGTTATGTTAAATAGTCCAAGGCTGGACATTTTTATCATTATTATTAAATGAAAGGAAATTATTCAGGAGAGGGTGAAATGCGATTAATAAATTGATTCATGTCGTCTGCTCTTATTTTAGATTTTATTTTTCTGACTTTTGTTAAATTATTAACGAGTCAGGCAGTTGCGATCATAATACAAGAGAGGACAATATGAATCAATTTATTACATCGCATTCACCTCTCTGAATAATTCCTTTCATTTAATAATAGAGTACAACAATTTATTCTACAAAAAATCTGGCAGACACGGAGGAATGCATAATGGACTCACCCTACTCCTCGTACGCCCGATATACACGTTGTACGCCGAGAAGGCGAATGGCTGAACCTCAATCTTGTATGGTCAATGAAAACGCGCACCGGGAAAACGATTGTGGGCTCACAGCGGTGAGTTAATGAAACGATTCACGTTGCCCATAGAAACGTGCATCGAGTTACAGGTACACGTTCCTCACTTCCTGTGATAGGAACACCAGATTTGGTTATGAAGGTTTTTTGATAACACAGAGTTAACTAGTATAACAGATCAATATTTGAACTTTACGCCACTTGAGGGAGTGTACAGATGAGATCCGTTGACCTTTTGCCTGAGAACAAATACCCATGGCATTACTAAACATCCTATCTCTTATCCAACATCGCACTATTGGACATTAATCTGCATATCAAAAATCAACATATGTGAAACTAGAGGTCTAACACTTCTGCTTGTGTGGGAGTCAATTAACACCATGCCCCAAAGTAAAAATGGTAAAGTTTTTGTGTGGTTTATTATTCTTTGAACTGCAGTGCCTTTAGGACTCTCTCAAGACTTCTAGGTTGTTAACTATAATCGAGGCAAATTTTTTTGATGCCAGGTCCCGCGAAGTGGTCCCGACAAATGGGATGGTCAGGATCTTATGACTTTTAGATTCACATACATAAGAAATTCAAAAAAGCAAACGAACATACAGTAAAGATGAAAATTGACTTTTTGCAATGTTAAAGTGATGGAAAACTAATATAAGAAGGGTCGAAGAGTCAGTTCTGCAATAAAAATTACAGATATTTCAAGTGAAGTATGAAGTGTTTTAACATGCAAATCATGTCTTTTTCATGATAAATGCATAATTAATTCATATTAATTAGCGATCTGGATTTTTCCTGAAAAATTACTACACAGACTTTAGAAGTTACGATAAACGGACACCTGCATTGCCATTTCACGCGAGATCAGAAGGGGGGGAAACCAATCATGGCCCCCCCCCCCCACCAGTCCTCAACACCTACGAATAGGCCATCCTATTTAGCGTTTCAAGAGGAGCCGAGGCTCCGAGCAGTACTGGATTGCAATCGAGATCACGGGGTGGTATACAATGGTGTTCAGACTTACTTCAGCACAATGGCCCATAGTATATAAATTAAAACATTGTCGTTCGTAGGTCTATAGGTATTTCAGCTAAGTTGTGTTGATAACCTTGTATGTGAGTAATAAAATATGTTCATGACACTTCAGTTCACAGGGTGAAGGGAAATGGGGTTTTTTTTGTGGGGGGGGGTTGTCAAGGGGCATTTTTTGTCATCTTTATAGAAACTGATGTTCAGGTTCTAACCAAATTTGGTAGAATCGTCTCTATGGCAGTGGGATGCAAAGTTTTTCAAATGGTTCATGTGGCCCCATTAGTGCCTAGATATTGGACTTCAAGGGCCAAAACTATGTAAAAATTTATGACATACTCTGTAGGAGCGAAAATAGAAAACAAAAATCACATCTTTTTTTTTACAGTGATTCTTATCATTTGATTCAAATCTAACAACTGTGATGATAAAAATTTGTTGTATTTTTGAATAGTAATTCAAATAATAGTCATGTTTACAAATCATGTGCATCTGTCAATGCCTTCAGTGAAACAGTTTCTGCTTTGCTGACTTGCTGTCAAATACTTTAACAAGGTTGTTATAGATTTGAAATACATCGTTTTTGAACAGCAAATTCCATAATGGGGTGTGTTGTTTATTCATTAAGTGTGGTGTCAGTCATTCTACTTATTTCCAGATTTTGTATTGTTTTGCTCCAGTGTGTAAGAAGGTGCTGATGGGAAATTGATCATATGGAAACATTTAAGAAGTGATAAACGTAGATAATTATAATAAAACTAAGCCATAAATAGATGGGTTCCCTTTGTAGTATGCTTTTTAAAGTGTGGATATGTGAGGGCATATTGATTAATTTGTTAAGGTATAGACCCCCATTATGCTTTAATTTGCCCATCTTGTTAATTGCAAGTACACTTAAAGCAACTTATTGTTTACCCTTATTCCATCCAGTTATTACAAATACATCATGTCCAACTTCTCTTGCTATAATTGCCACTTTCCATCTTTAATAAGTGTACTGTAAACATTGATCTCTCTTTTCTGTTGACTTGTATCTCTGAAGCTAGTCTCGAACCCCATTCATACCAACACCTCCGATTGCAATCCAGTACTGTTCTGGAGCCTCACTCCCTCTTAAACTGATTCATATCATCCTTAATAGAGCATATTAATCAAATCAAATCAAATCAAATCAACATATATTTTGATATTTGCATAAGAAATAAAATACAGTATAAAATATCAGGAAAACACCATCAAAAAGCTGGCTTATAAAACAGGTGCACCTTGATAACATATAAAAAAATACACAATTTTGGCAATATTAACACAACAGAAAAAATTACTTACACATGCAACAAACATAACACAAACATGTTGAATATAGCACAAAATAAAAGAAATTATAAAAATATCAATCTATACAAGAGAAAAAAAACACTAACACATTATGCAACCACAACAACATGAGTCTTGAGTATGAACAAGTTATTAAAGAAATCAAAATAAATTGGACTGATGTTGCACTGAATACAAGTAAGTTTAAGAATACAAATCAATTCAGAAAATGCACTGAATATTTATGAATTGACATTATAGTGATTGTTTAATATGTGAATCTAAAGTCATAAGATGCCTCCATCAAATTGTCGGGACCACTTCGGGACCGCATCAAATCTTGCCTCGATATTAGTTACCATAAAGCCTAAAGACACTGATTCAAGAATATAAACCACCAACTTTACCGTTTTACCTTTGCCATGGTGTTTTTGGACTCCAACACAGCAGAAGTGGTTAACCCTCTTAGTCACATATGTTGATTTTTGTCTCGCCTGAACGAAGTTCAGCAGAGACCTAGTAATCACTGTTCCTGTTGGTCTGTTGGTCTGTTAGTCTGTTGGTCTGTTACGAAAATGTTAAAGTTTTTGTTTAACTTACTCTCATTTTTTTATTTCTGCATCAATTGTGTTCACACTTGGTACAAATAATTGTTGGGTAATACCACATGTGTGGTGATGAGAATGATGGGGTCAAAGGTCATTTAGGGGTCAAAAGGTCATGTTAGGCCATGTGCATCATTTTTCTTGTTACGAAAATGTAAAGTTTTTGTTTGACTTGCTCTCATTTCTTTATTTCTACTTCAGTTGTGTTCATACTTGGTACAAATGATCCTTGGGTAATACCACATGTGTATTGATGAAGATGATGAGGTCAAAGGTCGTGTGGGGTCAAAAGATCAAATGATATGAGGCCATGTGCATCATTTTTCTTGTTACGAAAATGTAAAGTTTTTGTTTAACTTTCACTCATTTCTTTATTTCTGCATCAATTGTGTTCACACTTGGTGCAAATGATCCTTGGGTAATACCACATGTGTGTTGATGATGATGATGAGGTCAAAAGTCATCTAGGGGTCAAAAGTTCAAATGATATGAGTTGAAAATGTTAAAGTTCTTGTTTAACTTTCACTCATTTTTTTTTTGGCATCAATTTCATTCCAACTTGTAACAAATGATCATTGGGTATTGTTACACATATGATACCTACAAAGGTTAGATCAAAGGTCATCTAGGGGTCAAAAGGTCATATTGCGTGTTTTATTGATTGCGAAATCAGGCGAGACTCGTGGTTCAAGAACCACCTTGTTTGGTATGGGAGTATGTCCGATGTGCGATGTTGATACAGAGATGGATGTTAGTATGAATGGGGTTTTGTTCTCGGCAAA
>JZLH01S0265513.1:93801-108769 GCA_001188425.1 Eucidaris tribuloides | reverse complement strand
CCGGGGACGTCCGCAAAATTGCGGTGTCAAAAGATGCGCGAGGGGAGATTCCTACGAGAAAAAACGTCATGAAAACGCCGTTTCGGGCAAGACCTCTTCGCGCATTGCAGACATTATTGTGGAACGTGTAGGGGGGGGCCAGGATTCCATCTCCCCCCCCCCCCCCAGCCTTTTTGGTTAAAAACGTTCCTTTTGTGGAGATCCAGAAAGTAGTTTTCAGCAGAGTCACATTGCAACCGTACCTCTGGATATGAATCAATTTCCTTCTCTGACAATGGCCCAGGGGTTGCGGCCCGTACCGGGTGGGTTGGGGGGGGGGGGCCGCTGACACGGTTGGGACGGGGGACCGGAGGAGGGCCAGGAGGCGGCTGTGGGATCATTATCACATTCTTCATTCTTTCTTCGCAAACTGCGAATTAGTGGATCTTAGGCAACCAGGATATGGCGAAGGGAACAATGAGGTTCAAGCGAACATGATGAGGGATTTCCTCAAAAATGGCGCGACACGGTGGCAGGCGGGCCACCAAATCACCCATCAGTATATAAATTAACAACATTGTTGGTCTCGCTAGTGTGCTATAGGATAGGTTTCAGGCAAAGGCTTGGTTGCATAACCTTTGAGGGAGTAATTGAAAGATATTGATTCCATGACAACTTCATGTCACAGGGTGAAAGAGGAAATGTTTTTTTTGGGGGGTGCGGGGTGTCCAAAGGCGGCATTTCTTTTGTCAGCTCAATAGAAAAAACTGATTGTTCAGGCTTCTAACCAAAATGTGACAGACCATCATCTTCTATGCAATGGGCGATGCCAAAGAAGTTATTTTCGGAATGGTTCATGTGGCCCCCATTAGTGCCGAGATATTTGACGTTCAAGGGCCAAAAAAAACTATTGTTAAAAATTTATGACACTACTTGTAGGAGTGAAATAGAGAACCAAGAAAATCTTCATCTTTTTTTTTATATATTTTGACAGTGAATCTTATCGTATTTGAGTTCAAATCTGGGACAACTGTGATGATTAAAAATTTGTTGTATTTTTGAATAGTCAATTTTCAAATAAATAGTCATGTTTACAAATCATGGTGCATCTGTCAATGGTCTTTAGTGAAAACAGGTTTCTGGCTTTGGTTTGACTTGCTGGCAAATTTACTGTAACAAGTTGTACTAGATTTTGTAAATGGATTGTTTTTGAAACGAAGGCAACATTCCAACAAGGGCTCTGTGCTTGTTATTACATCAAGTGTAGGGTGTCAATCATTCTACTTATTGTTCCAGATTTTGTTATTGTTTAGCTCCTGGCGTCCAGCCGCGTGTGGTAAAGGAAGTGCCCTGAATGGAAAATTGAATCAGGTACCTGGAAACATTTAAAGAAGCGATAAAATGTAGATCATCGAATTAAAAAAACTAAGCCGTAAAATTAGCATGGGTTTCCCTCTGGTACGTATGCCCTTTGTTAAAGTGTAGATATGTGAAGGGCATAATTCGATTAAATTTGTTAAGGGTTACCATACCCCATTATGCTTTAAATTTGTCCCATCCTCGTTAATTGCAAGCCTACACACTTACACCACGCAACTCCTTCGTTTACCTTATTCCCAACCTTCCTCCAGTTATTACAATACATCCATGCTCCAATTTTCTTGCTATAATTGCACTTTCCATCTATTGAATAAAAGTTACTGTTAAAAACATTGATCCTCTCTTTTTCTGTTGACTTTTTAAATCTCTTGAAAAGCTAGTCTTGAAACCCGCATTGATCATACCCAAACACCTCCGATTGCAGAACTCTCCGCAGTACCTGCTCTGCGAAGCCTCCTCCCTCTTAACCCCTAAAAAACCGGACCTGCGGGCCTATTCTCGTAGCACCGGGCGGAGGTGTGAGGACTGGTGGGCGGGGGGGGCGGCCGAGGCAGCCCCGCGCGCGGGGAGGGGGCATGATGGTTCCCCCGCCCCCTTCTGATTCCTCGCTTAGAATTTGGGCATGCGAGGTTCCCGCTATTCCGTTTATCGTAAACTCTAAGTCTGTGTAGTAATTTTCAGGGAAAAAATCAACGCTAATTAATATGAATTAATTATGCAAATTTATGCATGAAAAAACATGATTTGCATGTAAAACACTCAATTTCACTTGAAATATTGTAATTTTTTTGCAGAAGTGATCTCTGTGACCTTCTTAATTAGTTTTCATCATTTAAAATTGCAAAAGTCAATTTTTTCTTTATGTATTTCTTTGTTTTTTGAATTTCTTATGTATGTGAATCTAAAGTCATAAGATGCCTGCATCAAATTGTCGGGACCACTTCGGGACCGCATCAAATCTTGCCTCGATATTAGTTACCATAAAGTCTTGAGAGAGTGCCTAAAGGCACTGATTCAAGAATATAAACCACCAACTTTACCATTTTACCTTTGCCATGGTGTTATTGGACTCCAACACAGCAGAAGTGGTTAGACCTCTTAGTTACATATGTTGATTTTTTGGTATGAGATTATGTCCAATGTGCGATGTTGGATACAGAGATGGATGTTAGTATGAATGGGGTTTTGTTCTCAGCAAAGGTCAAGGCATCTCATCTGTACACTCCCCAAGTGGCGTGAAGTTCAAATATTGACTTATATACTTATTAACTCGTGTTACAAACCTCATACCAATCTGTGTGTCTCCATCACAGGAAGGAGACGTGTACTGTATCGATGCACGTTTCTATGGCAACGTGAGTCGTTTCATTAATCACCGCTGTGAGCCCAACATAGTTCCCGTCCGCGTTTTCATTGACCATCAAGATCTGAGGTTTCCGCGCATCGCCTTCTTCGCGTCACGTGATATTCGGGCGTACGAGGAGTTAGGGTGAGTCCATTATGCATCTCGTTGTCTGCAGCTTTTTTTTGTAGAATAAATGTTGACTCTCCTGTTTTGATAAGATTGACAAGTATTGAAGTTAGCATGACAGCGATGTGATGTGTAGTCTACAACATGAACTTACTAATTAGGGAGTGGTTTTATGCAGGAACTGAGATCTGGATGATGAGTTGAAAAGGATGAAAATAAAATATGCAACTTGGATAATTGTGATAATAGAGGTTAAGAATGTGCTTGTGGGAGTGCTGGTGATGACGACAATGGCGATGGAGGTGGTGGTGGTGATGATAATGATTATGATAATGAGGATCATGATAATGATGTTGATGATAATGATGAATAATGCAGAGGATGAAGTACAACAGAGGTGTTGGTGATGGATGTGGTAGTGATGATGATGATGATGATGATGATGATGATGATGATGACAGTGATGATGATGATAATGATAATTAGAATAATTATAATGATGTTGATGATAATAATGAATAATGATGGAGAGGATGAAGTACTATAGAAGTGTTGCTGATGGAAGTGGTGGTGATGATGATGATAATGATAATGAGGATTATGATGATAATGTTGATGAATTATGGAGAGGATGAAGTACAATAGAAGTGTTGCTGATGGAAGTGGTGGTGATGATGATGATGATGATGATGATAATAATGATGATGATGAATAATGATGGAGAGGATGAAGTACAATAGAAGTGTTGCTGATGGAAGTGGTGGTGATGATGATGGTGGTGAAGGTGATGGTGATGGTGATGGTGATGTTGATGATGATTGTGATGATTAGATGATGATGGTGATGATGATGGTGATGATGATGGTGATGATGATGATGATGATGGTGGTGGTGGTGGTGGTGGTGGTGGTGGTGGTGGTGGCGGCGGCGGCGGCGGCGGTGGTGATGATGATTGTGATGATGAGATGATGATGATGATGATGGTGATGGTGATGGTGATGGTGATGAGATGATCATGGGGATGATGAGATTATGATGGTGATGATGATGATGGATGATAATGATAATATTGAGGAAGATGATGAATGTGATGACTACAACAACAACTAAAGTTTGATAAAAGAAATGGTGAAATGTATGTGGATGATGATGGTGATGGTGATGAAGATACTGATGATTTTGTTGTTGATGATATGAGGATGATAATGATGAGGATGAATACTAGTATATTATTCAATGGACCACTTTTATCAAATTGGTAAACTTTAACTAAAATGCTGCACAGCTTATCATCATTATGACAATGTGATGTAGCAATATCTATAAAAAAAAATGTGGCTATTCTGTACAGGTGTGTACAGATATGGTGTGTAACTTATGTATGATAATGTATTAAACCCCGGCAACCACACACTGGTTGTATTGTAGACCCTTTGCACTTCATTTCTATTCGTAGGTACATGTATGTATGTATGATGTTGTTGTTGCTGATGGTGGTGTATGTGTGTTTTGAATGTACTCATATGTGTCTTCGGGTGTTTTGCACGTTGACATGCCCTCAATTTGTCTTCATGTTTTCTAGATGTACATAATTGACTAAATGTGATGTAGATGTGTGTGTGTATTTGCATGTGTGAATACATGTAGGTGTTCATACATTTGTGTCTATGTGCAGAGTTGTGTTCTTATATTTTGCAACATCGTCCCACATAGGTAACAAGACTATGTAGTCCAACAATATATTGTTGATAGTTTTCAGTTGATGAAGTTTTCATTATTCTGTTTACAGGCTTATTATTTTCTCCCAGACTCCTTGTACCTTCAATGTGAGGATAAAGTAGGTTTAGTATGATCTCTGGTAGTTATTGTAAATGAATGACAATCTTCAAATCTCCAAAGTCTTGAATGTTAAGGTAGAGTTGTGCAGTCACGTAATAGACAAATTTAATGAGACCAGTAGAAAAATGCAAGAATTGCTGCTGACTTTACAGTGTATTTCTACCATGAAAGGAAAACAGGGCAGGAATTAATTTTTATTTTTTTAAGGGCAATTTTTATTAGAGCCTTGGGGCTATTTTTGAATTTTGGGGGGCTATTTTTCTACTACTTGGGCTATTACATGTATTTGGTTACACATCAGAATTTGAAGAATGCAATGAAAGATTGCCGATGTTTTAGCCAGTGCTTCATCCATAAAAGCAACCATTTAATTAATTTTTGTTTCAATGCCATGATAAAAAAAAGTGTGAAATTTTTCTTAGCAAATCTGAGGGCGATTCTGAAGAAAATGGTCGCCCCAAAGAACTTGGTTTGGGGATTTTAGGGGGTGATTTGGGCTTTGCCAGGGGCTAAATCGCCCGTCATTCTGGGTTATTTCCTACGCTGAAGGGAAAGTATGACGGCAACATATTGTGAATAAAAGTAGAAAAATCAGTCAAATAGATTAGTGAAAGTTGAGAAAAATCAGACAAGATAGAATGAAGAAAAAAATTGTTTACCAAAATTCCAAAATCATCATAAAATCTGCAATGTTGTGACATTCAGTGTAAGTAACCCACTGTTTCTTTTATAAACAACATATCACTATTAATCTATTATTGAACATTTATTCCTGGCCACTCGTACTACTCGTCAGAGATCTGTGATAAAGGATTCTAGTGTAAGGCTATTACTAAACACTGGGGTCTGGTCTCATTCAAAGTTACTCATGTTTTGGATTTTGGTGTGAATGTTTTTGTAACGGTGTCTTCAAACGGACAAACATGCTGGGAAAATGATAAAATCATAATTTAAAAGTTGAGTTTCATATTAAATGACTGAAACATACTGAAGCACACCACATACATGTACCTATTCCAAAATGCAAGTATTTGTTACCTTTGATTCCACTAATTTGTGTATTTATGCTGGAGGTAACAGAAAAGAAACCCGCATACCAAATACAGGTGTTCAGAGTATATTGCATAAATGATCAAAGTTTGTTTATGAGTCTAGTTAATAGAGAATCTACACATACCAAACACAGGTGTTTAGTGTATATTGCATGAGCTGGAATTTTGTTTACCAGTCTGGGGAAGCAGAGAACATTCCAAACCCAGGTGTGTCTTGTTAATTGCATGCTGACAATAAGTATCATCAATTTATTGTTTGTTTGTTTTTTTTTTTTGTGCATGGTAAGCATACCTGTTTGTTGTTATTTGCATAATGACATGGTTATTCATGCTCAGAGTCAGGGAAGAAAAGAATATACACATACCGAAAGGCTTTTACTAATTTGTGTTTTTATTTTTTCATGCTGCTTGCTGGCTTGATACGAAACTCAACATTTAAATTACGATTTTATGATGAAGACACCATTACAAAAAAAAAATCATACCAAAATCCAAAATGTGAGTAATTTTGAACTTGATGCAACCCGAGTGTTTAGTAAAAGCCCTAGTGTAAAGTCTGAACACATGTGGGGTAAAGAAATAAAGGAAATTTTTTTTAGAGAAAGTAAAGATTTAGTGACATTTTGTGCACAAAATTGAATGAAGGGGTGCTTACATAGAACAATAATCCATTTCCAATTTGTAATGACCAGTACAAAATTTCTAACGTATTTATTCATATTTGTCCAAATTTTTTTCTCAAATTGTGAACTATGTACATTATATTTTTGATCATTTTTCCTGCTTTCCTGTTTTTATTCAAAGCAACACACTTTCAGCCTATAATACCCATAGACAGGTTTTGATTTTTTAACTGAATTTATTTTGAGAAACCAGACCTTCCTGCTGATATTTTGGTGTTGTCCTTTAATGTGACTAAAAGCCTGCCACTCACATGAAACACCTGGCTGGTTGATAGCAGGGACTGGTGACCCATTGTTCGTCGCTCACCGTCATTAAGGGGCAGGTGCAGTAAGGTGTGAAAAATCAACACCACACAATGCCTTTTCTGCTCAAGCTCTAAATCAGATTGAACCGAGGCTCAGCATCCGAGCCAAGAGATGGAAGTTCATGCCTGAATCAGGAAGACGGCAAATTTATTATAATGAGACCAAAAATAGTGGACTTTTGTAGGGATAGCTTAAAGAAGGCTTTGTTTTGAATAAACAGAACAACAACAAAAATATGATATAGAATGGAGTGTTGTTACATTTTTGTGTAAAAAGAGGAATTGACCTTGCACTGAATTACTCATAAAAATGATTGGATATTTTCATACAAATTTGACATTTTATCATGGATTTTTTTTGTGTGAAATGAGACAAACCTGTACATTTTCTATATATTGTATATTCATGGCCATCTACTGATCCCAAATGAGGAATTTTACAGGTTCTTTTGTAACTTCTAAAATCTTGTGAATGTAATAATAAAACTTGCATTTGAGCAATTCCAGCATTACGGACATTACATTCAGTGATTTTTTTTGCAACTTTGGGGGCTTATTTCTAGAAATCATCATTATCATTGTGAATCTATTTGTGGTAATCTCAAACGGGTTACCCTGAAGTGTTAATAGTATGAATTTGAATTGGTTTCTATTTATCATTTAGGAATTTTAGTGGATTATAGTTATATTTGAACTATAATAATTCCGTGTTAGACTTTGATTTTATTTCTTGTCTTTAGTGACAAAAATTCTTCTACAGTCAAACCTGTCTTAGCGGCCACCTCTCTATTGCAGCTAATCCGTCTATAGTGGCCACTAAAATGATTCCCTGGAGACAAATCATGTGTTAAAGAACCTGTCTATAGCAGCCACCTGTCTATAAAGGCCACATTTTTTGTTTCCCTTGGGTGGCCACTATAGACAGGTTTCACTGTAGTAGTACTAGTCCATTATTAGACAGTGCATGAAGGTCTGTTTTTACCTCAATGAACCGTGCCACCGAGAGCTAAGTGCACGTAGATGACCGTGCATTCCTTTTGTGCCTGCCACATGCCAGTACAGAAGTAGGTCAACCATCTAGTATTACACAAGTACTGTAATAGGCCTGAAGTAAGATTTAAACAGTGTGCCTAGAACTTACACTACACAACTATTGGTTGTTTTTTGTGCACATTTTTGAAAATCGACGTAATTTCTGATATTCCAGCCATTTCACACTTGTGTCACACATGCTGTATGTTACGAGTCACAAGCTAGGGTATAGATGATTCATTTACATGATCAGGTAAAGCAATCAGCTTCAATATTTTCTTGGTTTTGATCTTTACCCTGGTTTGTGACTTGTGTGACATAAAGCATGCGTGACATTTACATGAAATGGCTGCTTCAGATTTCACAATCACAGGCATGGCCTTTGTAGTCTAAGTACATGAATAATATTTTGCTACATTATGGGAGGGTTGCAAATGAGATTCTGTACCTTTTAAAAGAAGTCTTTAAAGGTATTGGCTAACATTTACTACAGTTAAAAAAATCTGAGCCGCATGATTCCCCATGCTACCAGTGTCTTTGATGAGGTCTAAAAATGAAGCCCTGAAAAAATTGTGTTTCAAAATGATTATTTAGTGCTTTAAAAAAGTGAAAATCATAAGTTGACCAGATTCACTTGCCCATTTCCTCCCGTAGACTTACTGTGTGTACACCTAGGTTAATAAAACTCGCCCCGAGTTTTATTGTTTATCTGTACTTGCATTGGAGTGCAGTACGCTTTCCAAACTTTTGTATATTCTAGGGTGTTTATTTGTTCCATATTGAACACTACTATGTTAGCTCAGATATCAAAACGTTTGACAATTTTTTTTTAAATTTGAGCTCCACAATGTAGCCTATCACTTTAAGCCCTAGTATAGTTTTCGTCGATCAGACAAAATTGTTTTCAATCTTTCACAAAGTATTCTATTGTCACCCCAGACATCAGAAAATAATATCAAACCTACTGAAAATTGTATATACTGACAAATTACGATGTTTGAATTAAAGGAGAGCATTTAGCCGTTTGTACATTACCTGTTCCCCCCCCCCCCCGAGAATTTACATTTTGAGTAATTTCTCAAAAATGGGAGGGTTTCATAGAGAGCAATTTTCAAGGCATTTATAGATCATATAGGTGTATCTAAAAATATAATTGCAAAGAATTTCACTTTTTACCATTTACCAAAACTATACCTTGGCTTTAATGTAACAAGGATACATCCTAAGTACATTCTCACTTGAATCATGAATGTCATATCTTCATTCTGTACTTTGTCGACATCACAACTCTGTCTCTCTGGTTGTGAGAAGGAGGCCAAGATATGTTCATTGATGCCTAAAGGGTTTGGCTTGCCCCCTCTAGTGGATTTAACTAACCCTGCTACATGCGACTGCATGCAATTATTTTGATTTGCACCGTTTAGCGTGGAAGCGAGAGAAACTGGAAGAGCGAGGGGCAGATCGGCGACGGCTCCTTATCCAAACAATTCGGCATGATGTAATTTTCCACAGAGCCCGGGACTGTGTCGGTTGAATCAACCTCGTTACATTTTACACACTACTAATAATGCTAGCACCCCCCTTGCCCCCACCCCCCACCCCCACCTCTCCTAAAAATAATAACTCTGGGATGTTTATGAAATCCGAGCATGTGCCGGTCAAATAGGATGTTTGGTGAGAGTGTTACGGGACTATGAAAGGCAAATAAATAAAAGAGAATGTAAATAAATCTACTCTGATGACTTGATTGATGGTCGCGCTAAATGTGAGTGTACACAGTCAATGACTGAACCGGCGAGTGGATTTGTACATTCAATTGTCGATGGAATAACGAGCGGTCGTATTTGAATTGGCAACACCCTAATCCTACTCTTGTTTTAACCCAGTTACGGGCAGTGTATGATTTTTGGTAAATAGTGAAAAATGAAATTTTCTTGTATTATGTGTTATTGTGTTTGGATAGACATATTTCATCCATTAAAGCCCAGGTATAGTTTTGGTAAATGGTAAAACATGAAATTCTTTGCAATTATATTTTTAGATACACCTATATGATCTATCAATGCTCTGAAAATTCCTCGCTCTGAAACCCTCCTGTTTACTCTAAATGTATAATCTCGGTTGGGGGGGGGGGCCCTGAGATTTCCCATAGGTAAAGTACATACCGCTAGATGCTCTCCTTTAATTTAAACATCGTAATTTGTCACTATAAAGAATTTTCATTAGGTTTGATGTTGTTTTCTGATGTCTGGGATGACAATAGAATACTTTGTCAAAGATTGACAAAATTTTGTCTGATCGACCAAAACTATACTTGGGTTGTAATGCATTAAACATCACATGCTGTGAAATGCTTTCATTTTGAATAAATTTCTGAATCATCGTAGAAAAGTCAGAAGCTTCCAATTTTTTGGCTATAGTAAGTAACTACTCCCTGACAATTGAAAACACACATGTCATAAACTATTTCTGGTAGGTTGATGTTGTTTTCTGATGTCCAGCATGACAATACCATACTTTGAGCAGAAAGACATAATAAGGGTCCTGAATAAAAGTGGTTGATAACAGTAAATACATTCTGATTATGTAATTTATTGCCATGAAGTAAATTTTTCTGAAGTTAAAATGACTTTTGTCAAGTTATGTAGTTTACTCACGAATGTATAGAAAATGTACTTTTTTTCATCCCCCCCCCCCCAAAAAAAAAATCCTGTTGAAAATCTCAAATTTGTTGGAAAATGTCCAATACAAACCATCCAATGTTATGAGTAATTTAGTCGGGACTGTTCTTTTCAATGTAAATATGTCATAACAATTTCATTTACTCTCATACTTGTCACTTTTATGGCAGTTGGCACTGATTGAAAGGATACTATTTATGGCAAATTTAAGTCGCAAATATGTACCACAAAATAGATTAAACGTCACTAGAACTGTAATAAAAACACTATATAACATTGTGGGAGACCCATTGAAAAAATTGTCAAACTTTGCTATCTGACATTGTTTGAATGGACAAATAAACACCCTAGAACACAAAAGTTCACACAGTTATGCTGTCACTTATAAAATATGAACATAATGATGCAGTATTTGGTACCCGGGCTACCAGTAGAAATCGCCATTTTTGTGAATTATTTATCTTATTTTTCAGCACCATGTAGCCCTGGGTTACAAATTATGTAAAGTTATGTAATAAGGGATAAAAATAACACATTTAGCTTCATTTTACTCGCCATTTGTCGTAAGTTTATGCTTTTTGTTGTGAACTTGCACAGCCTCTGCCATCAATTAACCACTGAATTTCACAGACATAACTGAAGAAAATATATTTTTTAACACAGAGGGCGCTGCACACGCGTGCTGGTTACCCCGGGGTTAAGACACGGTACCCGGGGATATCGGCGTGGTGATCATATATACAAATTGGCACATGAATTTTTCTTGGCCGATGAAATTTCTGCAACACAGCAGTCTACGGGGGAAAACTAAAATGGTCTCTCAATGATTTTTACCTTGTTAAAGCACTTAATTATCATTTTGAACTATTATTTTTTAAGGGCTTCATGTTTAGACCTTATCAAAGACACTACTAGTACTAGTAGCATGGGGAATCATGTAGCCCACATTTTTTAAATGGAAATATTGTTATATGATGTCTTTAACTCTAAATGCTTCAAAGTCGCAAATATGCACCACACAATAGATAAAACATCACTAGAACTGTAATTCTGTGGCATGTCAAGAGTTAAGAGTTAAACCTGTTGCATATTATCCAACAGTTTTCTCTTTCAAGTATTGATAGTGAAGCGTGAGAATTTATAATACAGTATGTTACCCTGTATAGGTGGTGATGGACCGTAGTTGCATCTCTTTCAATACTAGTGAAAGCAACTTAAGATATGCAGTGTTTCAAAGACACTGATCCCTCCTTGAAGAATTTCCTGATGCAGATGAAATTCAATAAATTTCTCTTTCCGTGCATGAAGAGATCGAACAAAATCTGAAATTCATTTATTAGTGGTTGCCACGGAAACATAAGTACATGATCCTGAGTGATCCACAGAATGCATAAAATGCATCCTCAACATAGGTAGTTTGATTGCATTTCTTTCTTGTTGCTCTGTTAACACGGTGTAGTTTCTTTGAATATTTTACCTCATTTCTGTATCTTTGTTTGACCACAACAATTTTATGAACTGCATACTTCTGGCTTGATTTGGCAAATTTATGGAGTTCATTTTTTTTCCAGGTAGGTGATTAACTCGTAACATGTCAAGTGATTTTTGGATAGTGCTGAATTGATCGACTTTTAGATTGTATTGTCAGATTCAAACAGCTATAACTTTTTACACGTGCACCATTAAATATAGTGTTGTGAAGAAAAGTTGTAGATAAGAGTATACTCTTTTTAATAGTGTAGTTTCTATTTTAATGTCGGGAACATTTCTGAAATTACAATAAA
Organism: Eucidaris tribuloides; assembly: GCA_001188425.1. NCBI lineage: Eukaryota > Metazoa > Echinodermata > Echinoidea > Cidaroida > Cidaridae > Eucidaris > Eucidaris tribuloides. Next base: position 96,563 of record JZLH01S0265513.1, on the reverse strand, counting down.
TTAATATGAGAACATGTTTATTTCAAATCAATCAAAAACCACAAATGAACAGAAAATATATGTTTTCCCCATTTCTGAAAAAGTCTGGGATAAAATCTCAAGTTTGTAGGAAAATATCCAATGTAACCATACTGGTTTTATGCATGATTTAGTGAAGTACATGTACATGTATGTTCCTGTGTTATGTACAAGTGTGAGCTCAAGAAATTAATTAACTGTCTTATATTACTAATAGAAATTGTGCTATTTGTGGCACAAAATTCCGCCAACTTCACATTAGGAGTTAAAGGCTGGGAATCATGTTGTTTACACTCCTCCCTGAAGAACAGCAAAAGATCACTTATGCTCTCAGGCTAATGATGAAGAACATGTCTGTGAGGTCTGGGGATCGGTAATTACCTAGAATTTGAAAAATGTGGAAAATAAACAAAGGCCGTTTAGTTTTTTTTCTATGCTGGGAATTTTTTGTCTCATGCGACAAAAATTCGATCAGAGTCTAAAAGGTCAGTATAATTCCACTAACACTGGGTTTCTAGGTTTGTTACTTTGCTAAGGATTATTTGAGAGTATTTTTTTTATATGCCGGTGTATTTGCACATTGTTAATTTCTAGGCATGCAAAAGAGATGCCCTACCTTTAAAGACACTATATAACACTGTGGAAGACCCGTTTAAAAAATTGTCGAACTTTGCTATCTGACATATCTGACAGTGTTTGAATGGACAAATAAACACCCTAGCACACAAAAGTTTGGACAGTTATGCTGTCACTAGTTGCAACATGTGCAGATACAAATTGGCACATTAATTTTATATCGGGCGATAGGAAATTCTGCAACACAGCAGTCTATGGAGAAAAGCTGGAATGGTCTCTCAATGATTTTCACTTTTTTAAAGCACTTAATGATTGTTTTACACTGCAATTTTTTCAGGGCTTCATTTTTAGACTGTATCAAAGACACTAGTAGCATGGGGAATCATGTAGCTCAGATTTTTTAAACTGGAAACATTGTTATACAGTGCCTTTAAAAGGATTTTTTTAAAGGGCTCTCTCTTTTTTTGGGAGGGGGAGGGTGGGGGAGTCTATGAAGTTTCTCGCCATAACCTTTTTATAAATTCTATATTCATAAATCCTTTGTGGTTCTTACAAACCATTGATCTTCCTCTAAGGACATATTGGATCTACAGCTGAAGATACAAAATGTTTAAAAATGTATAAATATATTATCCCCTTATATCTTGTCTCCATCAGTTGCTTACAAGAAAAAACAAACTAATTTATATACAATGGCCAGAAATCAGTGAACATTGTAACCTAGGCTGATGCACTAATTTATCCAGAACTGTATGTATGTTACTAAAAAAAACCAAAAACTGTTACCAACAGTTTAGAGGACTTTGGTAATGACTGCTCAATTCTTATACATTGTTTCAAATTGTTACAATTGAAGCATTTTAGTTTAAAGCCATTTTAGTTTGAAGCCAAGGTATAGTTTTGGTAAATGGTCCAAAAATTACATTCTTTGCCATTACGTTTTTTAGATGCACCTACAGTATATGATCTATCAATGCCATGAAAATGGTTTCCTCTGAAACTCAACCATTCTTTAGAGTATATTCAAAATAATGTTTGGGGGGAAGGACTCCCAACATTTCCTATAGGTAATGTACATACCGCTAGATGTTCTCCTATAATTCAAACATCATAATTTGTCACTGTAAACAATTTTCAGTAGGTATGATGTTGTTTTCTGATGTCTTGGGTGACAGTAGAATATTTTGTGAAGGATTGAGAAAAAATTTGTGTGATCGACCAAAACTAAACTTGTACTTTAATTTTATCTGTAAAATTTAGAATCTATTACATCTTGTGGGGAAACAATGGTAATGTATAGATATGATTTTTTTTTTTGCAGGGGCGTACACTGTACAATGTATATCACATTAATAAAAGGACTTAAAATGCTAATATATTAGACCTTCTCAATATCTATACACATATTTTGTGTTATTTAACATATTTTAATTACAAAAACCCATTTCAGCTTCTTTCCATGGCAGAAAACAAAATCTGAAGAAAAAAAAAATCATCAAGGTTTTGACATTTAACACTCAAAATTAGTTGAAGCTATTTTCATTATCCATTGCCAGTACATGAAATTCACTTCCTGTGTGTGAAACAAGACAACTGTGTTTGGCTTGAAAATTTGTGCAGTGGTAAAGAGGTGACCTTTAAGATGTGTGCACTCAGTTACGGTGTTAACTAATGTATGCATTCTTTTCAAGCAATTCTGCTAGTTTTCTAGCCGCCCACCGGAAACATAAAACCATAAAGCGTGTGTGCTCTGTATGTATTTTTTTGCCCTATTTGCACAAGATTGTATATATGTATTTACCAGATTGCCAAAGTCATTTGTACATGTATGTTATGCTTCATCAAACACTTTCCCTCCTGTTTTAGTATATTGTTCCTAGAACTTGTCACTCTTAACATGCCTCTGAATAATAAAGAATGATCTTTCATTATAAAGTGCTATAAAAATTTAAAAAAAATTAACTTAGTAATGTAATTTATTTTTCTTTCACCAGGTAGAGGAAAAGTCCTATTTAATCACTCATAAAACTGAAAGGTTTACATGGGATATTTTATTTACATTTGGTCATTTTCAAACTATCATTTTTCCAAAAGTTTGTCGTTCACCTCCACGCACCGCTTTTAATCATAATAGTATTTGTCCAATTTATAGAATCTATCTCCTCTCT
>JZLH01S0265513.1:46316-66295 GCA_001188425.1 Eucidaris tribuloides | reverse complement strand
GAATGAAATTCTTGTTGGGTGGTAATTTCTCTGTGGTCTGCTGTTATTATGTTTGCTTTTATTGTATAAATTGCTGTGAAAGATAGGAAATACTTGCTAAGAGATGCACAGTGCCTTTGTTCTTTGTTTCCAATAATAGTAGTTTGTGCTAAAGCAAAAGAAAAAAAAGGAATGATTTTTTTCTTTAATATACATGTATATTTGTTTTTATGGAACTGACAAATCACATGCCCCATGCGTGCAAAGAATTTAAAATAATGATTGTTATTGTTTATTAGAATTTGTTTGCATAGGTGTGCAAACTACAACCACATTTGTATACATTTTGTATATTTGTTGCAATAGAATTATGCAAACATGCATTTCTGCATTAAAATGTTCTTTATCTTAAATGATCAAAGACTGGCATTCATTTAGTTGAGGTATTTCAATACAGTAAAACCTGACCTGTTTAGGGCTACAATTATTATGTGAATTTTACTGAAGCACTGAAATCTACTATTACTAGCTGTGTTGCAAGCAATGATGTGACAATGTCCCATATTAACAAGTTTCAATAACTTTAAAGGGCTTATCAGTTTTCTTTCCTACATTGTTTCAGTTCCTTATTGTACTACTGGCAGTTTGCAATTATTTGAGACTGGCTCTTTTTATCTCCCAAGTAAAGTGGTGGGGGATTATTGTTATTTTTAGGTTTTTTAAATATTTTTCATCTATATTGATAACATTCCACATTCTAAGTGTCCATGATACAGATGGCGGTTGCTAGGAACTAATGATGCATACTGTGAAACTTATGGTACTTCAACAAGAAAAAAGTAAAACAAAATGCATTTTAACAGAGGAGTGGATTAAATGAATTGTAATATTGAAACGATTGAGGGGTAGCTAACATGTAGACAGTATTAGAATCTTTATAGGAATTGTACAGTTGTGTATTAGTGCTTAAACTATTTGTGCATGTGTGATTTGTTGTTTATATTTTTGTGATATACAGAATCCCAATTTTCAATGTTGGGGAAAAATAAATGCACAATGTTTTACAAACTGAATAATTGATGTGCTGTTGTTATTATGTAAAGGTTTTGGTACTTTCTTTTATTCTCTCCATCTGTGTATATACTAATGTCTGTTGCTTCATATTTCTGTATTTTTATTCATATATCTATCTATCGATCTATCGATCTGTCTGTTTATTTATATATCTACAGATCTATCTATCTATCTATCTATCTTTGTCTATCTGTGTATCTGTTGATCTGTCTATCTATCTATCTATCTATATATCTATATATCTATCTATCTCTATCTGTGTATCTGTTGATCTGTCTATCTATCTATCTATCTATCTATATATCTATCTCTGTCTATCTGTGTATCTGTTGATCTGTCTATCTATCTATCTATATATCTATATATCTATATCTCTATCTGTTGATCTGTCTATCTATCTATCTATCTATCTATATATCTATCTCTGTCTATCTGTGTATCTGTTGATCTGTCTATCTATCTATATATCTATATATCTATCTATCTCTATCTGTGTATCTGTTGATCTGTCTATCTATCTATCTATCTATCTATCTATCTATTGATCAATCGATCTATCTCTCTATATATTCATCAATCTATATATCTAGTTTGTTGCACAACTCTCAACTATTGTGATTTCACCAAATTCTGAAATATTCTAAAATGTGATTAACATTATGAATGTTTTAAGTAATTTTCACATTTTGAAAGAATGTTTTTTTTTATTTTAGTTTGTTGTTAATTAAACGGGTGGTGTGTGTGTGTGTGTGTGCTGTGTGTGTCTGTTGTCTGTGCTGTTGTGTCGTGGTGTGTTGTGTTGTTTTGTGTTTTGTGATGTGGTGCGTTGTGTGGTGTGTGTGTGTGTGTGTGTGTGTGTGTGTGTGTGTGTGTGTGTGTGTGTGTGTGTGTGTGTGTGTGTGTGTGTGTGTGTGTGTGCACGTGTGCATGTGTGTATGAGTGTGTGTCATGGTGTGTGTGTGTCTGTGTCTGTCTGCCTGTGTCTGGGTGTGTATGGATGTGAGTAGGACAGTGTACAAGTATGTATTGTACAAACGCAATAACTATACAATGTCAAGTACGTGCAAACTCCTTGTGCTGTAGAAGGCTCAATGGGCCTCCCTAGCCCTCAATTCTTCCGAATCCCAAGAGTAGTTTAACAAAGTCATGAAAATCATAACTTCCAGAAATCAACAATAAGCCTACGCTTCACAAATATTAACACAGTGCTCAAAACCATATCATAAAATGTGTTGGAGTTAGAATATAGTATTAATTTTATCTCCATATCTGGTCTAAAATAGCAAATTATATTGTCTACTTGAATAACATCTAGTTATTTTGTGTGACATCCCCTTAACGCCGCTGTTCGTCTGTCCTTCCGTCCCTCCGTAATACTGGTTTCTGTTCGATACATTGACTTTAGTAATGTTTGATGGATTTTTAATGAGATTCGGTGTGAAGGGACATGGTATCAAAATACAGCCTTAGTGTAATTTCGGAGTATGTAGATCAAACTTCAAAGGTCAAAGCTCATTAAGTATGTGGACAAAAATAATAATCATGTATCTGAAAATGTGGTGTCCGTTAGACAGGACTTAATGGAATTTGGTAAGAAGGTGCACGGTATGAAGATATCGCAGAAATTTGAGCTTTGAGTATGTTGACCAAAGGTCAAAGTTCACAGTTCATTAAATATGCAGGTGTAGGTCATTTTTACCTGGTGGCGAGGGGATGTCACGCTTACGTTGTCGTTTCATTGAAATACCCTTTTATGTGTTGTTTACCCGATATTTTTGCGTGAGATGTGTATTGTGAACCGACTTTACCCTGGAATATTTCGATTTGTGATTGCACAATGCCACTTGGGAATCTCCTCATCGCCCACGTGTAGACATGTTCTTCTCTCGTTTATTGAAACTCTTCAAGAAGTGATTACTTAATCTTGAAAATCAACAGCAGAAAAATATCATAAGGGAGTTTGACATAATACGTACTTGATTTGACGAAATGCATACAAGTGAATTGTAGTTTGTGTGTACCAATGTGACGAAAATTAAAAACGTAAACAGTTCAACGCTCCCTTAGAAACAGCACGAGAGTTTACAGTAAAATGTCAACCACGCATGTCAATTGAGGAAAACAATAATAATTGGTTATGAGAGTATTCTTGATTCATTCTATTGATTCACTCTTGAAACACAAATGAATAACATTTAAAGGGGAATAAAACCCAGACACCTTACTGAATTCAAAGAGTACAGAACAATACAAGATGAAAAATAGTGAAAGTTTGAACAAATTTGGTTGAACGGTTCAAGAATTATGATTGTTCAAAGATTATTTAATCCTTGTTATGGAGGATCCTTAAATTGGCAACTCTACCCATTTTTCAGATGAAAGTGTGGAGAACTTTTCATTGGATTTGTACACAAATTTTCAATAATTTGCCGTTTTCTGAAGTGTCAGTTAAGAAAAACACGTAGAATAAATTTTGCTAGGACATACTTGTACAACAAGCAAGAGCAAATCAGATATTTGATATAAAGTGAGAATAAGTGAAAACTTGTGTACAAAACCAATGGAGAGTTCTCCACACTTTCATCTAAAAAGCTGGCAGAAATGCCAATTTAAGGATCCTCCATAACAAGGATCAAATAAACTTTGAACAATCATAACTCTTGAACCGTTCAACCAAATTTGTTCAAATTTTCACCAATTTTCTTCTTGTATTGTTCTGTAATCTCTGAATGCAGAAAGATGTCTGGGTTTCATTCCACTTAAAATATGTGTAGATAAAGAGATGTGAAAAAAGTACGCAGAAACATACAACGCGTTCAACTGTCTTTTTTATAGTGTTGATTAAATCATCAATTTTTTTACTTTGTTGAGGCTTGAAGCTTGTGCTTGTGTCCCATCTTGCCGATTACATATTGAAATAATCAGCGTTGACAGGGGTTATATTTCAAATTTTCTTAAAGAAGATCATGGACGTCGGACCCCAAGGACGAAGAGCGGTATTTTGTAAATGCCGCTTAACATGGGCTTTCCGCCGTAGCCATACCATATTTTAAATCGAAAACAGTTCTTGATATTTCGTAATGTATTTCTTTTTCTAATTACGGAAATAAAACAAACAGACTACAAGGTCTTAATTTGTTTCTCTCATTGTTCTGCTTTTATCAAAACCAACTTGACGTCAGGGTGGACCTTGCTTTTAAGAATCCCTGATCGGTTTTTAATCAAACGTGGGTCAAGTATGGACTAAACTAGTTAGATTTAGGAATTAGGGCCCTTAATGTCAAAGGTCATGGCTTGTCACATGTCTGATTTCAGCTCGTTAAGGATTAAAAGGTTAAAGTTGAAAGGTTACCGAGCCTTGTACTTGTGTTATTTCATTTCTTTACCATAAGTTCTTGGGAACTGCTGCTGGGGATTCAATTAACCCTGGGCTAAGTTTGGAGTAGAAAAATTAAAAGTCATGGTCAACAGACAGAATAAACACGTGACTGTTATGAAATGATTGCTTGATATATTACAGGGTTTGGGGACACAATTGAAACAGACACATACATATACACACAGACACACACACAGACACACATACACATACACATACACACATAGGTACATATACACATACGAACCTTAATTAATTTAGTGTGACCATCAATGGTAGGATGTTCTTCGATAAATAATGGACTTCAAATCTTGAAGGTCAAAGGTTACGAATTCCGTTGGGTACATACGGCATTAAAATTGAATTGCAAAGTGTTGGGTAATACTGAACTTAAAATTTGAAATAGGGAGAGTTGCTCTTGTTCGTGTTTTTTCGATCATATGTTTTTTTTAACTCATCCAAATATTAATTAAAAAATTCATAGTCAAACAGTTAGCTCTACATTATCATTAAGACAAAATTGATTTTAACCAAGTTTCAAACTGTGCATTGGTTCATATTTTTGTATGAGTCGATTGCACCATTTTATTCGGATACTGTTGGATTAAGTAAGTAAACGAAAACAAAATAAAGAAGACATACATTAGTAAGTAATATATATAAGTAAATAAAAAATAATAAACAAACCAAGGACTCACCAAATCACAAGAGACAGAAGTCAGAAGGGCGTTAAGTCAGGACCTGTTGATTACCAAAAGGGCGCTATCATTATACACAGTCTAAGGCGTTGGCGCCCTTCTGGTTGTCAACGGGTAAACGCCCTGCTGGGTATCAACTGACGAAGTGTAAACGTAACAAATAACTGCAGATTTATCTCCAAATCGTATTAGTTTGTAAAAACAAAGTAATAACAAACCAAAGTAATTAAAGGTAAGAGTGTTTGAATAGTTAACATAATTGCTTATCAGCTGGTTTACCGTCGTACCAACAATCAAATAAATCAAATCAAATCAAATCAAATCAACATTTATTCAGTAAATTTCCTGTAAAACAGTAACACATAGTAAAAGTAACAAGACGTTTAAATAAAAACCAATGGCTTGATTAAAAACAAAACATCTTTGCGTAGGGTGACAAGACTTTGTATCTCAGTTTTTGGTGAAAGTGAGTTTCTTTCATAATCTTGTAGCTAAAAACACTTAAAATGTATATTCAAACCCTCATATGCCCAACTGCAAAGATGAGGCCACTATTGACAGACGAAAGTTGACTGCCCCCATTGGCTGTAATGGTAATGCAGCCATGTTTTTGGGCTCTCCTGAACTTTCAACGTTTTTGAGATACGAGGTTTTGTCACCCCAGCAACGTTACCGTTCTAAAACAAAAATAATAGCGAAACAGTCCGATTTCTACCAACATCTGGTCTCTGTGATCGCGTATGTATAATGCAGTTCGAATCGCTTTATATTCGATATGGCATTGCTTAAATATCTTAGGTCATATCCATTCAAGAAAATATGATCTAATAAGGGTCCAATTTAGTTGATGTAAGAACTTCTCTGCCAGAGAGAATAAGAGCATATCATGATATAGATTTTCGCAATAATAATGGATTCCCTGGGAGCCATTGACATCATAATACTGCTCTTATTTCTCCTGTCAATCCGAGTTTGATTCCAAAGATATTAAAGCTGATATTTTGTACATCAAAAATCCCCAATGTCGGAGACGTATCAAGAGGCATTTCGGACATTTGTATAAAAGTATACATCGATGAATTCTCAATGTTACTGTGCTGCTACTTTTCTTCCCCTCCCTTTCTTCCTTCCCCTTTTGAGAAAAAGGAATGATTGTTGTTGCCGATCGTTCTTCCAAAACTATAAAGAGACTGAATGGCAACATTGCAAGTGGTACTCCGTTTATTTTAGTTTATTTATTTATTTATTTATTTATTTATTTATTTATTTATTTATTTATTTATTTTTACCGATTTTTTTTTTAGCAGAGTGTTCCCATTCGGAGCCGCAAGGCCTGCTTTCCAAGGGAGCTCTGCATGACATACAAAATAAATAAATATATTTATTTAGGAAGCAATTATATTAAAATCATATGTTGTAACCAAGAATAATAGCTTAAAGCGCAGTGACATGATTGGGGGAAGTTCGACAACCAAATTAACTGAAATTATACCAATCTATACACTGCATATAGAGTGTAAATCCAGGCCGGTAGGATTTGTCTAAAAAGTGTTTATTTGAGGAGAAACAAGCATTAATTTACCAGTATTGAATTCATCTCCGGCCCTGATAGAAATTGATCCCATAGAAAGCTACACAGCGAATTTCACTGTTACAGCATTTACAGATACGTTACCTCGTAACAAATATGTTTTCTTTGAGGATGGAGCAGGGTAGGAAAATCTTGAAATTTTACTATATTTTTATGCTGTCAGTAAAAAAAAGACAGATTTACGGCACATCAATTTTCCTTCTACTCACTATTATTTCAACTGCGAAACTTATTTATTTATATCGAAGAAGTTCTAACATGATTTGCGAGGAACGTTTCTCAGTTTGGAATAACGAGCAAATTAATTAGATACACTTACATATCGATTATCTGACAAGTAAAAAACGAAATCATCTATTTTATTACTACACGACATATAGAACAGTTATTAAACCTTTATATACACACTAAAGGCTCTATTTCCTGTAATTCTTTCCTTATACGGAGTGGACATTTTCACTCATTGTTTTAGAGTATACATAACTCCAAATCCCTGTCTTGGCCCTTTCTTCGTTTCAAAGCTAAACAATTACTTGTACCAGTTCGACTGAATAATGTCATGTAAGTATAGCTTGTACTTTTTGTATTATTGTCAAATTGCACTCTCAACAAATAACAAAAATCGATGCATTTTTGGTTGAAATAATTCCACGATGATTTCATCGGAATCAAATTCGTCTCAACGTTCCACCCAACCTTGTCATAAAATTCGTATCTGCTGGATGGCTGTAAAGGTCTAATTAAACCACGATAATACAGGAGTAAGACGCTGATGACATTTAGCATTTGAATATGTAATTATAGCTAAGATCGCGAGTTGAACGGAATCCAGACTTGAGATATAGAGCGCACAATACGTCATTGTTGTCAAGCTATACGTGGTAAAAAGTAGAATAACGACTGCGTCTGCGCGGTATTGGTATACGAGCATGTACTTCTCTCATTGTAAATGTGTACAGTGTAAAGTCAGGTACACTTATTACGAATGCTTTCACGTTGTACCTTGGTAATACCGTAGTACTCTACCAGTTTGGATATATGGATATATTTATATGGGAATTATCAGTGAAGACGTCTACGAATTTGTTTATGTGAAAGAATGCGACATTATCCTCCCTAAAAGTTTATGATTAATGTGTCAACATGCGGACTCCAGTAATACGACACAGCAGACGGTCCTCTGTGAACACATGGGAGTTTGCGAATGGAGGCAATCTACTGGAAGGGCGGTCAGCTGGCGAGTTTGAATGTAAGCGAGTCAATTATTCACTGTTCTTATTGGTTTATTCATTTGAATTACTTAATCATCATAAAGCACGTATTTTTAAGTGCAGATTGAGATTTTTCTCACTCGTGTGTTACTGTGGGTTTTTCTTGAAAATAAAATCGATACTGCGGAAACTCGATGGAAGTTGGTATGGATTCGTTACAGTATGATCTTGTTAAGCACAAGTTTCTTATGAAGTTTAGAAATCAATCATGTGTATTTTTTATAACTATAAACATACATTATGACTCAAAATCATAACGAATATTGTTGTATATCGACAATCACAGAGCCGATTGAAACGATTATATATAATATTCATCTACCATCTATCTATCCATCATCTATCATCATTACTTTTATTTATCTATATATTTATCAATCTATCTATTTATCTGTTTACGTACCCTTTTTTGTATCTTACTATGTATCTAAATATCTTTCTGCCAGTCTATTTATCTATCTATCTATCTATCTATCTATCTATCTATCTATCTATCTATCTATCTATCTATCTATATTTATATCTTTATCTCTTTTAACATCTCGATTCAAAGCTTCCATTGGCAAAGCTCATATTTAAAAAAAGGCCTAGATATTAGAAAATATTCCTTTCACTGTAGTATTATGATAAAACTGTAATGTTTTACAATTACTTTCATTTATCTGTTTATAGCTACATACATTTGTTTTTTACTCATGTACCTAATAAGTCTATATCTACCGGTGTAAATCTCACTGGATATTTTTCAAATTGCTTCCAACCCTTACTTGTACCTTGCTCGTTCCGAGATCTTCAAAATGTTTAACGCAAAAGTGGTGATTTGGTTCCAGGAGGCCAGTAGGCTAAAATCATAATTCATCATTCCTTTCTTGCCACATCGATTCGAGTTTTACACTGCCATAGCAACACTATTCCTATTAGAGCCGTCGTGCAGGTATACCATCAATACCGTCTTTTTCTCATTTTGACGGCGTTTTAACAGTAGTGCAAATGCCCTCGGCAGTATCATTTCACATCGGAGCAAACTTATTTTTTCCTCATTTCCCGAAAGCACGCATGCACTCGCAAACCGCACTTGCGTAACTTAGAGAGAGGAGAACCATTCTCTACGTTTCCATGGCAACGCGGTGTAATCTCCCGAGGATCGTAATTTTTCCGTAAATATAAATAATCGCCGGAGTCACCTTCAATCATATTTTCCACCTTCATGGAGAATAATGATAATTCCCCCGTGAAGCTTGTGGCCACTGTATATAACGCCTACTTTAACAAAAGCGTGCAAAAACAAACACGTTTCTTATAGGTTAACGTGCAAAACGTGGATGCATGTCATTGCGCAATAATATCCAAATCAACTTAATATGTCATCATACACACTAATATTTCGTTCTAGTATTGCAGTGAAAAGAACTTTGTAAATGTAAATGCCACGTGCTAATTTCCTTGATTAGTTATCGTGGTTATACGTGTACTATACTGAATTATCAGTCTGAAATATCATCTTTCTATTTCATTTTTTTTTTATTTCGGAAAACACCTTTGTTTAATTAATCGCGCGTGTCTTAGTGATAACATTTATATCGTAATGACAGCTCCCCACCCCAATCATCTCCTTTCAGCCCCCCCCCCCTTCTCCTTTACCGTCGGGTTCAACTCATATTGTAAACTAACTCCGAATGAAATCAGGGGTCTGTCTTAAAAAACAAGAACAACTTTGGCTACCTTCAGACTAACGAATCACTCGTGTACGTTTATGTTTCGCTCCCCATCCAACCAAATTTCGGATGATTGGATTTACCTACTGTCCCTTATTTTCATTTCTTTGGGCACCCTAAAAATCAGAGGGGGATGGGGGTTATAATTTAAAGAAGAAGAGAGAACAAAAACAAAAAACAAAGTGGGTTCAGCAAATTTTGATCTCAAGGAGAGGTGTAATTCTTACCAAACAAAATGTTACCAGTTACCCGGAGAGCTGCAATACGACTTCTCTAATCATTTCGATAGGGAGGGAAGCTTACCCTAGGCTCCAATGTTCACAAGCTGTACAATGTCTTCTTCTTCAAGTGCCATCTGCTCCCAGCGGGTCGGCTACCATGGACAATCACATTAACCGAGATAGAGTTTGGGATTTGCACGCCAGAAAACAGCAATATGAATGAAATCGTTCACAATGTGAATATGGTGAAGATTAGTATAAATAAACACCTGTCATAGATTCTTTGGACATAATACGTAGTCTTATTGAAAATCTGGATGGTTAAATTTCAAAATTTGCACGGTGACGAGCACGTTCCGTTAATTCCAAAATTGTCTGATCACCCGCTAGCCGAAGGTGAAGTAGAGTTCAACCGTTAAAACCATTGCAGTGTACGTAGTCGCCCACTGCCCGTCAGCTGGTCATGCGTACCGTGTTCTGCAATTTGAGTAAAAATGAAACTCACGTAAAGAACAATATTCTGGTAGCATATCGTTGTTAGTTTTCTCATATAACAATAAGTTCATGACGTATGGATCTCAAACTCTCAACACACCATTTGTAAGTACTTTACTATACCGCGTTTGGTAATCATAATAAAGGGAAGTGATTGATTTGCAAATCCTGAAATCTATCTTTAAATGTACCTATATACTCCTCGATATCGTTCATCCACTGAGCTCGCCGTCTCCCGCGTCCTCTCATTCCCTTCATCTTTCCTTCCAATATCATTCGCTGAAAACAGTTCTTTCTTATAATGTGACCGAAATATTTGCATTTTCTGTTAATGATTGTATTCATTAGTTTTTTTTTTTCAGTTTTCATTATCTGTAAGACTTTTTTGTTTGTTTTATGCGGTGTCCACGATATAAACGAAATATTTTTCTATATACCCACATCTCAAAAGATACAATTTCAAAGAAGGGAACCCAGATTGAATCCCAAGTCTCTTAAGTTGGCCAGTTGGGTAAAAAAAATGTTCATTGTTTTTCAGATCAAAATAATTTGTGCAGTGTAAGCTTTCAGAATATTTTATGGGGTACAGATGATTACTTCTGTACTTAATTAAGGTTTAATTAAGTGACGTCGACCCTGAAATACATCGAAAAAGGGCTTCTTCTAAAATCAGAATTACATGTATACATGTATATCATGTAAGCGAATAATTCTATATGTTAAAATACAGGTTTCACATTAAATCCCATTTTACCGACATTAAGTTTTTTTAGACAAAAAAAGGCAAAAACTCCACAAGTCGTCGGTATAGAACCAGAAGGGCGTTAACGCAGAACCTGTTGAGAACCAGAAGGGCGTTAACGTTAATGACTTTCTACAGTGATAGCGCCCTTCTGGTTCTCAACAGGTTCTGCGTTAACGCCCTTCTGGTTCTATACCGACGAATTGTTCATTCAAATTTGATGACATTTTCAGAGGACGTTTGTCTTGTTGTACGGAACAGATTAGTGATGAGTTTTGGGGGTACCTGGAGTATCATTATTAACGTTAAGGACATTATTACTCAGACCAATTTTCAGGTCCTTATATTTATACTTAAAAGCGTTTGATAACTAAAGTAAAGCTAATATTAGTCATTTTTGGTCCTTTATTTAGTATAATCCACTATGAATTAATTCTGAAGTGCTGATGAATGTGAAATAATGGGACTTAAAATTGTGTGCCCCCCCCCCCAAAAAAAAAAAATTGCAAGAAAATAGTTTTTTAAATTATTTTTTTTAAAGAAAAGTATGCCTAAATATACTTCAAATGTATTCAAATACCACTCAAATCAAACAGTTTGATGATTTCCATTTGTGTGATACTAGATGTACCACTATATCTTTGGAATTATAACAGATTTCATGATTTTGAGGGAAGGTAGTTACATTTTTCGCGGCATTGCCCATGTGTTAATGACTTGTTTGCAACTCATCAGGGTTTGTATACGTTGTATATGGTTCACGGTTCTATTGACTGGAGGCTTGAACGTAACTCGATACCTACCGATCTGATCACGCTCGCAAAATATTTGTTGAGAGAAAATGAACCTCGCCGTGGACACAGTAAATACGAGAGGTCTCCGGCAAATGACAAGATAGTTCAATGTCGAATTTCCTGCAGTCAATAGATGGGGAAGTCTTCCGTAATCGAAATAGGAGTCTTTAAGGTTATTTCGCGAGGGCAAAATAGAAAATGATATTCAATATGTTCAGCAGCTGGGAAAGCCATGTACACTGATTAAAGGCGTGAGAGGGGATTTGTCAAAATTCATATTACCTATACTGCTCTTATTTTATATCTGATCTGTGTTTTTTTCAATGAGTTTTGACATAGTATTTTCAAATAATTTCATCTGATATCTGCTCTTTCGTTAACCCCCATTTACATAAAATATCTCTGGTGTAAATATGTTTTTTTAACGTTAATGATCATAATTTTTTGTGTTAATTGAGTGCTTATATTTTGCGTTATGTCAAATTTTTTATTTCATATAGCTTGCATTATCTTTTTATGGAGAATGAAAATAAATAAACTTGAAACTTGATAAACACTATAAACAGTAGTGCAAATTATGAAAACGTCCAATTTGTTTCCATGCTTTACTCCGTGTACTTCATGTAGCCCAGATCTTCAATTTGAGAGTTATAGATCTTTGTCTTTGGTATTTGTATATCGTCCTTGTGAACTCTACGTAATTACTAATTAGGACCGCCCGCTTGGGCTTAAAAAGGTAGACTTAAAGGGGAATGAAACCCAGATATCTTCCTGAATTCAGAGAAAACAGGACAATAAAAGAGGAAAAGGGCAAAAGCTTGATCATATTTGGTTGAACAGTTCAAGAGTTATGATTATTCAAAGTTTGTTTGATCCTAGTTATGGAGGATCGTTAAACTGGCAATTTTGGATCGTTAAACTACCCATTTTTAGATGAAAGTGTGAAGAACTTTCTTATAGGATTTGTACATAAATTTTCTCAAATTTGCAGTTTTCTGAAGTGTCAATGGAGAAAGTAACTAAATTCTTTCCAAAAAATATGTAGAGTCATTTTTCTGTTACATACTTGTCCAACAAGCAAGAGCAAATCGGATATTTGATCTAAAAAGTGAAGATACGTGAAAAAATGCAAATAAGGAGTTCTTCACATTTTCATCCAAAAAGCTGGTAGAGTTGTCTATTTAAAAATCCTCCATAACAAGGATTGAATAAACTTTGAACAAACATAACTCTTAAAACGTTCAACCAAATGTGTTCAGACTTTCACTAATTTTCTTCTTGTATTGTTCTCTATTCTCTGAATGCAGGAAGATGTCTGGGTTTCATTCCATTTAAACGTCTGTATGACACAAAACGGGACAAAACCTAGAAAATCGGAATGTATTCATACCAGTGGATGCGGAAGTTGAAATTCACTCACGTTTGTAGAAATGTCAGTACATGTATATGCGGCCAATTTCTGAAAATCATTAAAGACGATGATCTAAAAATGGATGGACATTAGACTGTGGTTTATCTTATCAGAGACCGAGGTTATGCTGGAAAGACATTGTCAGACCTTCATATTAAACTTGCCAGGAAATGTAAATTTTGATTTTTTTCCCCTAATTTTCGTGACTTCCTGTTCATTTTGACAATCTAGATTGACAGATTTCCTTTTGAATATACACTCCATCAAAAATGTAATGAATGCGTTCCACGAGTATGTCCTTGTGTGTTTAAATTAAACCATATATGTTTTTGTCCCTGCAGGCGAAACCATAAAAATGAGCTTCATGTTCGCTGTAAATATAAACTTTGGGGGTATTTTTAAAGATTCAAGCTAATATTGTGAAACTTCAATTAAGAAAAAAAATGTCAAACTTTGATATCTGAGCTAGCTACATTATAGTGATTAAATGGACAAATAAGAAAGTTAGGATGCTATTGGCATGATACTACTGGCATGATACACGCATGAATATACATTACATTTATTGCTCAGGCTGAGTATAAATTAGTCAGGCCTATAACACAGTTGCCAATGGGAGGAAATAGACAAGGTCTGGAGAAGGTCACACTGGATAATGTATAGATTCTCACTCTTTAAGAGCACTAAATGATCACTAGTTTTAAGTATAATTTTTCAGGGCTTCAATTTTTAGACCTTATCACGGACACTTATATGTAGCTCACATTATTTTAAAACTGTGGTCATTGTTATACTGTAGCTTTAAACCTATGCTGGAATTGGATATAATTATTCCGACAACCCAGCTGTGCTGTATGCCCGACTGGGCTTGAATGACTCCACGCAGGGTAGTTTTAAAGGCAGAAGTTAACATTTACGAAGCCCCATTAAAAAAAAAAACTGTCGAAATTATAACGTTTGAATTGACAAATAAACACCATACATACATGTACGTATATAAACAGACACAAATGAGCTTTATGCTATGCTGTCACTGGCACAATATGTCCAGATGAATGTATGCACATGTTTAATGTCATGGGGACAAACATTCTATGATATATCAGTCAATGTATAAATTACAGGATTTTCAAAGATGCCTTTGTCCTAGAACCATATCTAATACAACTTGACGAAAAGGACCGGATAAATTTGTGTAAATTTAGATGTGGTAGTCATCACTTACCTTAATGTGTTAGAGGTCGTTATGAAGACATCCCTAGACAAAAGAGATTATGTAATCTTAGCAATTCAAATAAGATCGGTGATGAATTTCACTACCTTTTTGAGTGTGATTTTTTCAAAGAAGATATGAAAAAATATATCTCAAGTTACTATAGAAACCGTCCAAACACACTGAAAATGTGTACCCTATTTAATTCAAAAGATAAAAAAAACACTGTCAAAACTTGCCAAGTTCGTTGGTAATATTATGTTAAGGTTTCGTAGACCATAAGTTAAATCTGCATAGATTATGTACCTATCTCAAGTTATAGTTCATGTGTACATTGTATTATGAAAACCATGATTATATAGTTATTCACTAGTACCTTTATTGCCATCTAATTTAAATATGTTATTCATATGTTTTTTTGATACCATGTATTATATGTATTTTTTCTCATACTCCGAAAGGGGGGCGATAGAAATAAAGTTCAAGTTTCAAGTTTCAAGTTTCAAGTCTATGTGGACAACTGGAATGGTCGATCTTTGACGTTTTGCACCGCAATATTTTCAGGGCTTCGTTTTAGACCGTATCAGAGATACACACTAAGAAAAATAGGCTCAACTTTGCACCTTTAAAGGTGCAGACCAATGTCACACTGGGAGCACCTTTAAAAGTGCAACTTTGCACCTTTGTGAAAGGTGCAAAGTTGCACCATAGAAAATTTAAAAAGTATTCTTCTTTTTCTTGTAAACTGTGTATTTTTGTGCGTGAACCGCAATGTACGTTCATTCCAGTACTATTTATAGTATTTACAATAATACACTTTATCAATTAGCATTTACAAATATTTAATTTAAAAACTCGTACAAATATGACCTTACCGGGGCTCGAACCTGGGACTTTCCGCATGTGAGACGGACGCTCTACCCACTTGGCCAACACGCTGGCCATGAAGGTGTGTATTTTCACATAATTATATAGTGTTGAAGCCGAAGGTGCATTATTTTCATCCTTTTAAACTTTGGACCTATTAGGCCGTTTTCGTAATATATTCAAATTCATCGCATACATTAACAAAGGCTTTGTTTTGACAAAACCTGAAAGCCTTGTCTTGAAGCTTGTCGACAGTAGAAATAGCTTATTAATGTTATTCAAGTGTTCATTTTCCGTTATTGGAAATTGTATTCTTAGAAACAGATGGCTAGAAATAGCTCACACTAGGCTTCGGTAGAGAGAAAACATCCATAAATTGCATAAATGGTGCACCTAAAAGGTGCAAACTTGCAAACATAATGGAGTCGGACGCAGCGCTCTCAGCCGTGAAAGGTGCAGAATGCTCGAATACGCGGCCAGAAATTGCTCTGCACCTATTTCTGCAAAATTGCACCTTGTGCGCACCTTTATTTTTATAGTGTGTACTATATCAGCATGGAGGATCATGTAGCTCAGATTTGTTTTTGAACTGGACAACATTGTTAAAGGGTGCCTTAAAATGACTGGTAATGCACATCGCTATCGAATGGATCCAACACGATACACTTGAAACGGGGTGAGGGGGGGGGTCACTGCCATTACAAGGTGTACACCATGCTCGTATATGGACTTTCAAAATGGACCCCAAACAAGTAATTATCTGTCGATCTCACAATACCCTAAACAAGTATTCAAGTCTGAAAAGATACCCTTTTAAAGTAAACCTGCTGATGTATTCCCCTTTTTCCCGATTTTGGCAATTTTAATACCCTTTTCACCGTATTTTTTTTTTCACACGTGCATGGTGTACACCTTGTAATGACAGTCGCCCCCCCCCCCCGGACTTGGAAGTATGGCAGGGTTACCAGTATGAATTCATTGCTGTGGCATGCGCCTAGTGTCCTTACAACAGCTCAAATTAGAATTTACTTCTTTCTCTCTCATAATAATATAACTGAATTAGTCAAAGTGTAAGTGTGAAAAACATGTATTCATTCGTCCATTCATTCATTCATTCATTCATTCATCCATCCACCCATTCATTCATTCATTCATCAATCTATCCATCAATTTATTCAATCATTCATCTACCCATTGATCATTATTCATTCATCCATCTATCCATTCATTCCTTCATTCATGTTTCCATCTATCCATTCATTCATTCATTCATCCATCCATTCATTAATTCATCTTTCCATCCATCCCTTCATTCATACATCAATCCATCAATTCATTCATCCATCCATCTATCCATTCTTTCATGCATTTATCCACCCATATATTCATTCATTATTTCAATCATCCATTCATTCATTCATCTATTCATTCATCTGTCTATCTTTCCATTCTTTAATTCATTCATCTATTCATTCATTCATACATCCATCTATTCATTCATCCATCCATCCATTCATTCATGCATGCATCCATCCATTCATTTATTCATTCATCTATCCATCCATTCATTCATTCATGCATCTATCCATCCATCCATTAATTCATTCATTCATCCATCCATTCATTCATTCATGCATCTATCCATCCATCCATCTATTCATTTGTTTTAATCATCCATTCATTCATTCATTCAATCATTCATCCATCCATTAATTCATGTATCTATATATCCATTCTTTTATTTATTCATCTATTCATTCATTCATCCACCCATCCATTCATTTATTCATTTAGATTTAACACTTATTAGAACGACATCATTGTTTTATTCGTATGCACAACATTTTGACGATACTTTCAGCAACAGTATGTCGCGAACGATACCATGGTTCACTTTTCATTACAGTCTAACAGTGAGACTTCATAGTACATGTATGTATTTAATGATCAAGTCGTACGAATTCACCTTTTCAGGGGAAAGCTCGCCGCCTCTTCCCCCAACAGCTACACACCCACTCATTAACACTCATCGACCTATACGTGTACCTATTTGTTCTCGCCTATATTTTCTACCCGAACAGATTGATATTGTACTCTACCAGGGTAAAATAAAATGGGTACTTTTTTTCTCTGTATCCCATAAGCCTGTACCCCATAATTCGACCAATATTTAGAGATTTTTGAATGCAAATAAATTTGATAATTTAACCAAAATTCTGTTTGATTTATTCTAACCAGCATTATCGGTCGCACACAATCGATATTGTGAGTTATTTGGACCACACCTTTTTAGAGTGTTTGGATAAGACTTAACGACGTGTTAAAATATTGTAATGTGTTTTTCCTTCTCATCACACTGAGCTTTGTGCTGACTCCCAGTGCCGACTATTCATTTTTTTTTCATAAAGGCGTGGTATTTGTGGGTGTTTTACCTATCAATTTTGCAATCAGGAATGTGCTTTTATCCGCGAAACTTTCCACTTGACAGGGCCAGAATTAATTTGCGCTGTAAAATGTTTGAGGAGCGTTATGTTTGTATAGAACACTATACAAGACCATATTGTCATATGCACAAGTCAGCGCAATGTCAAAGAAATGACGTTTTCTTTTGAGAAAAAAACAAACATACATTAGCCTTGGTGTTCTACCTGAGGAAATATTACAGCGAAAATCATTGGTAATTCCAGATTTTGTATTGCATTTTCCCAAGTAATCACCCGAAGATACGAGAGCTAAAGAAACTAGCTTAGCGTCGCTCGCGGTGGTCATAACAAACGAAATGGCGGTGTAATTTCATGTAAAATTTTGGTTACCGGATGGCCTTGAGTAGCACACTGCTTGATGGATTGATTTACTGATTTAAAAGAAATACTAGTTACCATGTATTATGTTTTCATGTAGGGCCTAACATTGAGAACAACACGGGGATAGAGCTATAAAAGAACAGTATTTAATTTGATTGCACATGACAAATTGATAACAACGAACATCCGACAAAAAAGCAAACGTAAAGCAAAATATTATTGAAAAAAATTAAGAAAGTGAAGTGGAGACAGACAGGACACTTCATATTTTGAACTCAAGACAGCAGATGTCCTAAAAAACTCACAAATTGGAACCCAAGAACTGAAGAAAAGAAGAGGAAGACAAATCTGAAGATGGGGGGGGGGGTGAAATAACAACATACACAAACACAAGATGGAATGGAATAGCAGCAAACAGAAGTGAATGGAAATTGGTTGAAGTTGGCTTCATTCAACAATAGCCGAACAGTACCCGATGATGATGATGATGATGGTTGAAGTTGGCTTCATTCAACAATAGCTGAACAGTGCCCGGTGATGATGATGATGATGATGATGATGATGATGATGATGATGATGATGATGATGATGATGATGATGGTGATGATGATGATGATGATGATGATGATGATGATGCAGTGGTCCCGGAACGTTTGGAATATATACAATGGGTTGGAGGGGAAGAGTATCGTTTACATACAATGGTCGCCCCCCAAGTCCACTGTCAATCTGAGCATTACGCTGCGCCTGTGATGATGATGTTGAGTAGGAGGAGGAGAAGGAAGAGGAGGAGGAGAATAGTGACGAAGATGATGAAAAGCATGTGAGATTGGCAAGTAAGACGTCATTTAGAAATCTGTCTTGACTACGACATGGCACAACTTAGCATTACCTGGGATAGTTGCCACTGTAAACCACGGAATGCGATCCTGCACAAAACACGTACGATTCCTAAATGTTTAGTATAGCATATTGCATTTTTATCGCAATATTATGGCATTTTAAATTTGTCCAAATGCGTTATTGTTTATTTTTAATCAATGAATACCTGTAATGTAATTATAGATCAGTAAGTGCACAGATGTTTGTGCGCTCGCGCGCGCGCGCGCGTGTGTGTGTGCAGTGTGTGTGTGTGTGTGTGTGTGTGTCTGTGTGTGTGTGTGTGTGTGTGTACGTGTGTGTTTGTGTACGTGTATGTTTGCATGTGTGTCTGTCTGTCTGTCTGTGTGATTTTTTAATCGCCAATCTAATTCACGTCAATGATAAGTGGGGCGCATTTGGTAACGGTGAGGTGAGGTGGGGTAGAGGGACCTCTTAAAATGAACGGGTGTCATCGCCACATATTTGAATATATATTGAAAACCAACCATATACGATTTAAATGTAATTTAGAAATTTCATCTTTTTCATCAATCTTTTTGCTCAGCATATAAATTGTTTCAACTCTTCGAATATTTATCATCATGTTTTCAAAGAAAACTTGTTCCCTTGACAAAATGTTTACTCTAAGGTGTGTGTTGTATAATTCACTTTGACGGATCGCTATTATTCGGGATTTCAGCGTCTTGAAACGGGAAACTTTTACAGCGCATGCGTTGTAATTTTCGCCAAATCCATGCGTGCCTGAACTACCAAATCCCTTGTTAAGAACTATTCTAGAAAACACATGTATATACACCCACACTTTTATATGTCAAAGTACGCCAGAACGAACAATGTACAGAG
>JZLH01S0265513.1:32773-46266 GCA_001188425.1 Eucidaris tribuloides | reverse complement strand
ATGTGAGATTGGCAAGTAAGACGTCATTTAGAAATCTGTCTGGACTACGACATGGCACAACTTAGCATTACCTGGGATAGTTGGACACTGTAAACCACGGAATGCGATCCTGCACAAAACACGTACGATTACTAAATGTTTTGCATAACATATTGCATTTTTATCGTAATATCATGGCATTTTAAGTTTGTCCCAAAGCGTTATTGTTCATTTTTAATCAATGATTACCTGTAATGTAATTATAGATCAGTAAGTGCACAGATGTTTGTGTGTGTGTGCGCGCGCGCGCGTGTGTGTGTGTGTGTGCGTGCGTATGTGCGTGTGCGTGCGTGTGCAAGTGTGTCTGTGTCTCTGTGTGTGTGTGTGTATGTACGTGTGTGTCTGTGTATGTGTATGTGTATGTGTATGTTTGCATGTGTGTCTGTCTGTCTGTGTGCTTTTTTAATCGCCAAACTAATTCACGTCAATGATAAGTGGGGCGCATTTGGTGACAGTGGGGTGGGGTGGGGTAGGGTAGAGGGACCTCTTAAAATGAACGGGTGTCAATCCATCATTTTATCGCCACATATTTGAATGTATATTGAAAACCAACCATATATGATTTAAATGTAATTTAGAAATTTCATCTTTTTCATCAATCTTTTTGCTCAGCGTATAAATTGTTTCAACTCTTCGAATATTTATCATCATGTTTTCAAAGAAACATTGTTCCCTTGACACAATGTTTACTGCACGGTGTGTGTTGTATAATTCACTTTGACGGGTCGCTATTATTCGGGATTTCAGCTTTCTTGAAACGGGAAACTTTAACAGCGCATGCGTTGTAATTTTCGCCAAATCCATGCGTGCCTGAACTACCAAATCCCTTGTTAAGAACTATTCTAGAAAACACATGTATATACACCCACACTTTTATATGTCAAAGTACGCCAGAACGAACAATGTACAGAACCCGCGTGTTTATTAACTCGTGTACAGCTTATAGACTTTATTTCGTTGGCATTTGGGTTTCGTTGGTTAGCTTGAGCTGTCATTTCAGGTTATGAATGTTTTAGTGATTCTTTGCCAGTCACGAGCAAGCGCAGGCCCTAAGCAATGGATTGAAATTTCAATTAAACAAAATTAATGTAAAACAAAAGAAGAATAACTACTTTTTGCTCGTCGTCAAAGCGTTAATTTTGGGTTTAGATTTAGACCTAGACTGAGTTTTCCCCTTCCTGTATATTTTCTTCTTCGATAATTGGTAACGAGTTCAATATTGTTTGACAGTTGCTTCCTTAAACATGTCCTTTCTGGTCTCGGATGACTCGCTTCACGTA
Organism: Eucidaris tribuloides; assembly: GCA_001188425.1. Lineage (NCBI taxonomy): Eukaryota > Metazoa > Echinodermata > Echinoidea > Cidaroida > Cidaridae > Eucidaris > Eucidaris tribuloides. The sequence continues at coordinate 44,947 of JZLH01S0265513.1, read as the reverse complement.
TCTGATCATGTTTATGAATGCAACCACGACTTAAAGACAAAAATCACATCTACTTTGATTTCAAAAATAAACTTTTTTGTTTTAACATGCTATCCTCTTATTATTCAATGTCGATCTGTCTATTGAATAGATCCAAACTGGTAACGACTCGTGCTTGTAAAATACTCCAGCTATATGAACTCCGTAATGTTGTGTATGAAGTGTACACTTTCCTGATTCATGACAGGCATTTTTTTCTGTGATTCTGATAATTGAAATCATGATTGATATAGGAACGGACGTTTTATATTAACCAAAATACAGTATTCATTGAATCTATTCTTGGGACAAACGAATTGGTCGTAATATACGTGAGTTCAACGTGAAGTTGACGTTGCGGTGTAGTACGTAGGTGATGCTTGTAGGCAGAGTTAATACGGGAATTAATATGGACAGAATCGTGATTATAATTGATGCCATGATTGGAATTTATTTCAATGAGTGCCGCAATATCATCCCCCAGAGCTAATGCACCTTCTTTGTTGAAAGAAACGATAAACACGCTTCCTTTTTGAGTCATAAAATGTCAGCCAATATTCAGGCTGCCGCGAACAGGTGGCGATTTGTCCACATAACTATTATTTTTATACTTTAAATGCACTTTATGCAAAATAAACTTCGGATTCTGATATAAAACACAATTATTGTATGATGACTTTTCATCTGAATAAACTGAAGGTTATAATCATCACTAAAATGTTTAAGGTAAATAGCATGATTGGAGGTAATCCTCAACTTGGGCTGAAACTTTTCTAGAATCGAGTAAAATATGCAACGATTCTGCTGTGAAAATCTTGTGGTCAAACGTTGAAACATTCTAAAATCACTACTGTCAGTATCCCTTGTGGCTGGCAAGTCTGTTGTGTAGCTTTCTATAGGATTTATTTATCTCGGGCGTCGAGAAAAATAAAATGCCAGTATGTTTATGCTTGATTCTCCTTAAGTAAACAAATTAAACACAAATTTTTCCAGCTTTGAGATCCATTCCAGCTGGTGTATAGTTGGTATATATTTCAACTCATTTGGTTCTTGAGGCATTTTCAAGTGTTCCCAATCCTGTCATTAACCTTTAACTGAATTTGTATTAGGATGTGTGTAACTTCCCTTGCGTGAATTTTAAATCTTCAGCTATATTTTTTGTTGATGGGAGTCGGGTTTGTTTGAAATGATTAAGTTAAAAACAGGGTAATAATTAGGAAAATCATTTTCTGTAACTTTATAAAACTGTACATATATACGGTACAACTACCTCCACCCCCTCCCCCACGATCACCATTGGGCCTATGCCAAGCCTCCATGAATTGCGTGCCAATTCTCGCCCTTGGAAAGTAGAAGGGAGCCACAAACATTTTGACTTTCCTAATTTATTAAAATAATATTATATTCATTATTAAAACAGTTATAATTGTACCAAAAAAAAATGCTCCGGTAATAGTAAGAGTTAGGGTTCAAGACACTATATAACACTGTGGAAGCCTCATTTAAAAAAAAAACTGTCAAACTTTGCCACCTGACAGTGTTTGAATGGACAAATAAACACTCTAGAATACAAAACTTTAGACAGTTATGCTGTCACTTGTAAAATATGTACAGGTAAAAATTGGCACATGAATTATTCTCAGCTGATGAAAATTCAGCCACACACTAGTCTATGGGATAAACTGAAATGGTCGCTTAATGATTTTCACTTTTCAAAAGCACTTAATGATCATTTTGAACTGCAATTTTTTTTCAGGGCTTCAGTTTTTAGACCTTATATCAGAGACACTGGTAGCATGGGGACTCATGTAGCTCAGAATTTGTCATCTGGAAACACTGTTATACAATGCCTTTAAGGTTGTAATTTCTGTAGTTCAGGATAGGCTTAGGGCTAAGATTAGGGTTAGGGTAGGGGGCTAGGGTTAGTGTATATGTAATAAATCTCGAGGCAATTGTCGCCGGAGCAAATGTTAAGGAACACTTCGTATAGGCGATACAGAGAATTTCTACGGTGTTTAAGATTACCAATTAAACATAATCAAGCGTTTATAAAGTGTTACCGGAAAGTGTTTATGAATGTATTTCAAAGAATTTACAGTGTAGAGATTCCCATGTCATAATGTATTTATTGATAAGCCTTCTTTTACATTTATGTACGAGTTTTGTATTTATTATCGTCATTTCATATTGTATTTGATTTGTCCAAATGTTAGATAGTGTTGTGTACTCTTTGTATACAATTGATGTAATAAAATAAATCGAATTGAATTGAATTGAATAAAGATGTCACATAAAGCTATATTTTAATTTCAAGATTCAGTTGGTTAAGTGGTGTGTGCATGCATCTTAATCATACGTGATTGTTAGGCATATTTGTTATGGGTATGTCTCAACCTTAATAATTTAATAAATATCGATTTTCTGAGGGAAGCTTAGTAACAGATAACGCAGTGTCTCCGTCTTGAATTACACGTCTTAAAGGCATAGTTTATGCTATTGCATGTGGCAAGGACACAGAAGTAATGGTTATATGAAGTAATGGTTTTATTCTACTGTGTACGTTTTAGATAATATCTTAACCCGTTGGAGACGATTTGAATTTGATATAAAATGCCTTCTCCATAGACCCCAACCCGATATATATTGTACTTAGTCTCCAGTAGGTGAATCGAACATCTCTACATGGAACTCCACAGTAACAAGACGAGACAATATCAATCATGAATTTCTATATTGTTATTAAAATATTAAAAAATAAATAAAGAAAAAAAAATATGTTATATAGTTGGATTCATTGTAATGAAACAATGATTGATTTAATTCTAAATACACAATATAGGAAATCTTACAATAAACTGCACCTTATAACAAAATTTGTATATTAATTAAGTCGTATTAAATTGCATTAAATATTATTCTGTTGTTTATAATAATTGTCACTATATGTTGTAAATTAAAACATGAAAGAAAACTGTCTGCATTCACTTAAAACGTTGGTACATTTCAATCTTTCAAATAACAAACAACATTTTAAAGGTCCGTATCCAGATTGACAACACGTTCACCACGCACCCTGGGTTCAACTCAGTTTAACCCATTTGTTAAATATATGTACATGTACATCGTAAATTTGTTCTCATTGTAGCCGTTTCTTTGACTTTCCATTAGGTTGTGTGAAACAATGGACTTAGTTCCTATTGTATGTATTGTATATATTTCTGTTTTGGTCTTGAAATAAAGACATGATCAATCACCTTTCTGTTTTACAGTAGGACTGGGGAAGCATTGATGAAATTAACAGAAAGATATACACAGACTAGTCTGGCTATGCGTTGATAAAAGACACAAACGCTTCGTTCCTCTGATAACTGGAAATAGACAAGACACACAAGTAAGGGAACGATTTTATCATCAAAACAGAACAAGTCGTTGTCTACCAACACTTTATTCAAAGAATATTGTTAACATTTCACAAGATCTTCAGATTATCTGCGTAGACCTATGTAACACGCATATTGTGATGGAATAGGAGGTAAAGCCTTGGTTTCCCGTGTTGAGTAGCAAACACATCCACACATCCACACACAAACACACAAACACATACACGCAAACACCCACACATACCGTACATACACACATACACACACAAACGCACACAAACATACACAAACATACATACACACAAACACACATACACACACATACATACACACAAACATACACTCATATACACACAGATACACATACACACAAACGTGCACACACACCAGAGTTCATCGAAAAGACGCGGCAAGATGAAAGTCTCAGTGTTATCATTCTATACTCACAAACTAACTACTAAAAATACCATGACGTTTTACAGTCATAACATGCAACAGTTCTTTATTTAAAACGAAATCCCATTAAAATAGCGTGTAATCTATATTTTCCAAGTGTTATGTATAATCCATGAAATCACTCAATCTACCCGCTTCAGTTTACTGAAGTATACACACTAAGAAAAATAGGTTCAACTTTGCACCTTTAAAGGTGCAGACCAATGTCGAGGTGCAACTTTGCACCTTAAAGGTTGAAAGGTGCAAATTTGCACCCGGTGTGACATTGTTAAAGGTGCAAAGTTGAACCTGTATTTCTCAGTGTGTACAGATACAGTCGATATATTTGGCAAAGGGAACCTCGTGCCAAATGGATCGCCGAAAACTTTGTGATTTGTGATGAGATAAACAAACTGGGTTGGTATATCTGGACTTCTTTCAGTGTGTAACAGATAAACATAAATTTCCCCGCATTGAATTAATCTCCGGCCCTGACAGAAATTGATCTCATCGAAAAATTACTTAACAAATTTCACCGTCACAGCATTTTCTGAAAATGATTGTACCACAAAAAGGAAAAGTTTGACCAAAATCCAAGTCAGGTTGACTCATATTTTGGTCAACCTTGACCCGGAATTTGGTTGAAACTGACCCTTTTCCGAGTGTGCCCCCAACGGATCCTTTTCCGAGTCAGTCTGACCCGGGATTTTTAAGAGTTTATATTCCTCAATAAACGACCAAAAGATTGGGTAATAATAAAGTTAAGGACACGGTTCACCCTGACGTCAAGTTGGTTTTAACAAAAGCAGAAGAGTGAGAGAAACATATTAATGAAGGTTTGACGAAAATCCATCAAAGAATAACAGAGTTATGGAATCTTTAAGTTTGAAATTTGTGACGTCACATGCCAGCAGCCCCCATAATGTCATGTGATATAAATTCCATAAAGTGCCGTTTTCTCAGAAATTTGAAAATGATTTTACCTGTGCATTCAATTATAAAAAAAAAAAACCTTATTTCATACAGGCTTCTATAAAAAAAAAACATTCAATTATCATGAACCATTTGTAAATGGCAATTTATGGAATCTACATTATCTGCTCGCATGTGATGTCACAAAATTAAAACTTTGAAACTTCATAACTCTGTCATTCTCTGGTGGGTTTTCGCCAAACTTTCATTAATATGTTTCTCTCATTTTTCTACTTTCTGCCTTTAATAATAATAGTTCACCGACGAAACCGCTATTTACATGACAGGAATCCATGCAGTAACTTTTGCTAAGGGCGCTATACGACGGCGGGGGTCTATTGGTCGATAAAAGCGAGAGAACTATGTCAGTTCATCGACTTTTTATACGCCGACAACATAATTCCACAAAAATTGAAATAATGCGGATTATTAATCCTTTTTACCATTTTTTATGCTCTGTTCTTCTCCTGTTGTATTTTTTGTCTGTAGCATTTTAATGCTAAAACCTCATATGACGTATTTACACCCATTTCGCAGAATCAAATTTTAATCGACAATAAATATTCTCTAAGTACAGACGGGTGGTCAATAATTATAGTATTTATGCGACGGTGAGATGTTTACTCTGTATTAGCAAACCAGCTGAGAGATAACTAGTATTATGGAATCGCTCCCTCGTTTCCGTTATTAATGTAAGAATGCACAATTTGAATTTCTGAATACACTGCATTGCGTTCACAGATAATTTTTGAGTGCCAACTTCAGACAGTTACGAATTCCCCAAAAATTTCAATTGTGAAGTTCTCGCGAAAAATTCGAAGAAAGATACGGTATCAAATGCCAATTGAATATAACATGTATTTTGAAGGCGTATGATGTATAGTAATGCACATAAACACCAGTACAATAATATTTTCATTTGTGGGTTTTTTTTTGGTTATCGTTGCTTTTGCTGTTTGCTAGCCCATGTATAAATTTCGCCTTTTACACGTCTCCATTCAACTTGACTTTGCACTTACAGGGAAGTCTTTCATCGCCAGCTCTCTCCAAAGGACACCCTAATAGTCCCACCGCAACGCCACTTCTTAAATATTCTACAACCCCAGAATTAAGCGGCATAATTCAGGACCAAAAATAAATACCAAGAGAAAACAGTGAATCCTATCCAAACAGTTTAAAGCGGTGATCAATAATCGCTCTCGAGATCAAAGGGATGAGGGCAGCGATGACTGAACACCAGTCGACGGTACAGGAGCAGGCCGCGACGACGGAGTAAGCTTTCCCTCCAAATCGCCATGTCTAAGAATTTAATTTTACAAATTGACGCTCTGTGCGAAGCCATTAGGGGCGGAGGGGATGTTATTGTTCAAAGCTGCAGACGACAGGCCGATCTGGTTTTAGTCTTGATTCAAGGACAGGTTTGTGTTTCTTGAGTAGGTTGCGGAGGATGGCGAGAGGAAGTTAAACGAGATCTGATATTGTAACGGGGGTGACGTGGATTATTGCTGCGCCTGGGGTGGTTATTTTTAACCATACTGCAATATTTTGATAGGTTGTCAACTGATGAGTTTGAAGATGGGGCTAGGAGTCTTAATTATGGATATTCTTGTCATCGTTGTTGCATTTGCTCGAAATACAGCTTAAAAAACGTAATTTAAGAAATTATACTTTCCCGCTGCTAGTGATGGAAACAGTTTAGATGACGTACGTACGTACCTTCAGGTCGATTAAAAATGTAATGGGATATCTTGCGTTGATTCACTTAACACTATAATTGACGTAGATATATTATAATAGTCCTTCAACTAGCAAAATTCGATTTAAAAAAAATCATATTTTGCCTTCTTACGTTTGATAAACACTCACTTAAGAACACACACACACCACGCACACACACACACACATACACGCACACACACACCACGCACGCACACACACACACATACACACACGTACACACACACGCACGCACGCACACACACATACACACACACACACACACACGTATTAGTTGCACTCATGTACACTGTAAAACTGCAAATAAACACACGCTATTTTTGCTATCACTTTATAAACATGTTCAGAGGCTGAACGCTAAACGTCGCCGTGTCATATCACAAAACATTGATGTGCAATCTCTACACACTGAGTATCAATAACCATATATCTTTTCTAAACAGATCTTTGCTATCACTTTCTAAATACTGCTGTTTAATTGTTAGACATGCTCTTTACAGTGTAAGAAGTTGATTATACTACATACAACCATATGGTGATATAAATATATGTTTCGTGATTCTTCTCCCCACCCACGCTCTTCCTCCTCCTCTTCCTTCTCCTTTTCGTAGTGGCCTTCTTCTTCTCCTCCTTCTTCTCCTCTACTTCTTCTCCTTCTTCTTCTTATTCCTCCTCTTTCCTTTTTCTTAATCTTCTTCTTCACCTCTTCATCCTTTTCATTTTCTCCTCCTTCTTCTACCTCATCTCCTTCTCCTCCTCCTTCTTCTCCTTTTTATTCCTCTTCTTCTTCTTCTTCTCCTCCTCTTCATCCTTTTATTCTTCTTCCTCCTCCCCCTCCACCTCCTCCTCCCCTTCTTCTTCGTCTTCTTCTTCTTCTTCTTCTCCTCCTTTTTATTTCTCCTCTTCTTCTTCTCCTCTTCATCCTTTTATACTTCTTCCTCCTCCTTCTTCCTCCACCTCCTCTGGCTCCTCCTCCTCCTCCTCTTCTTCTTCTTCGTCGTCGTCGTCGTCGTCGTCGTCGTCGTCGTCTTCTTCTTCTTCTTCTTCTTCTTCTTCTTATTCTCCTCCTCTCCTTCTTCTTCTTCTCTTCATTTTTTTTCCTCTACCTTCTATCCGTCTTCTTTTTCTTCGTCCACTTTTACCTTCTTTACTTCTTCTTCTTCTTCTTCTTCATCTTCTTCGAATTAAAATAATTCACATTCAATAAACCCGTATCTTATGAAGATGTGAACCAATTCTTGCATGCAGAATCATCTTTTACAGACTAGCCAGTCAATCTTTTTCAAAGTAACGAAATTGTGTGAGCTCAATTTTGTTTTATTCTTCGTGTTTTCAGGAAAATAAAATTTATTTCCCCATCTTCACTCCTATATATGTTGTAGAATAACATCATGCATAAATTATTGGATTCTATACATACCTTCACAAAATTATTGACCTATTTATTTCCGTAAATAGATTACAACAACGTATTGCACCTGGTGTTTTCCTTTCAAGTGAGTTGATATCAACCACAGCGCTGTGATATTAATAAAAACAACATTGTACCAAAACCTCACTTAATATACTTCAGTGCTATAATGTTACACTGTATTTACACACTGATCAAATAATTATTTTCGTAATTATGATATGGAAATAGCTGTATTGTAATACAAGTGCCTCGTACTGATAATCCTGTGTGCAATGCAACAAGCCAATTCCCTCTCGTTAGTAAATGATAAATAATTCCTCGACTTCATCACGTCATAAACGACACGCCGTAGCAGGTGTTGTACGACCATGTACCCGAGGGTGGCGGGGAGAGAGTGTTGCAGGGGTGGTCATTCCGTGTCGTACAGCAGAACGTTTGATCGCGGTGACACGTGGCCTGAACAACAGCCACACGTCAGAGGGCCATGGAATTAAAGGTTCATATCACTGTTCTCATTCTTCTGAAAATATCACACTATTTTTTTCAACTTGCACTGACCTTCAATTAAAAAATGATTGCCTTCAATATTCTCCTATTAACGTATCGTTGCAGTGGAATACATTAAATGCTTGACCGTTTGTCTTTCAACATTGCATTTCTGCATCTCTCTTAAGCTGTTCAAACCTAAAAAAACAAAAAAAAACTGTAGGCTAACCACCTACGTAGCCAGGGGGCATAATAGGGTCATGCCCCTCCCCATTCCGCCCCTAAAACATAAAGAAAATAAAAAGTAATGGAAAAACCCGACACACACGCAGGTCCGTCGATCCTTTTTTTCGGATGGGGTGTAGGGAAGGGGGCAATAGTAAGAAAATATGTCGAAATTTTCGGCGCGCTCCGCGAGCAAGATATTAAACATTGTGTAGGTTGAATGGTTTTGTTGTGCCTTCCGCTGAATTTCAAACATATATATTTTTTTCAATTTGTCAGCAACATTTTTGGGGGAGGGGGCAAAACAATTTATTTGCCCCGATATTTTTATTGGGGTGGCAAAAAATGTCATAAATTTCAATGCAGGCTAGCGAATTTTCGGCAAAGCGAGCCGCAAAATTGAATATTGTGCATAAGTTTAACGGTTTTATAGCACTTTGCGCTGCTTTTCACATATATTCTTGCATTGCGTTCCACGAATTTTTCAATTGGTCCTTTTTTTTTTGGGGGGGACTATATGTTTGCCCCTTCAATATTTTCACTGGGAAGACAAATGTCAAAATTTTCAGAAATTGCAATATAGCCATTTTCCGCGCTTAAAATGGGATATTGCGCACTTAAATTAAGTTGAATAGTTTTGTAGTGCCTTGCGCTGCTTTTAAATAACGTTAAAGTTTTCAAGTTGTCAACTTTTTTTGCCCCCTCCCCCGATAATTGGCGTGGCGACAGTCTTGCCTGCCTCGCCATGATCGAAGCCTATGAACACACACACACGCAAAAAGAACATGAAGTACCTCAGTCACTGTTTTGAGGTCAGATACCAAAAATGAAATAAAATATAACAAAAAGAGGCTAAAATGATGCATAATGTTTAACGTGAACATTTAAAATTTTCTCACACTGGGAAACTCCCCCACGTTATTTATGTGTAGGCCTAATCGGTTATTTGACAACTTTGTCATCCACATAACCTCTCATTTTACCGCAACATGACAAGATCTTAAAACTCACACAGTTTTAAAGTCAATGGCATGTTCTCATCCACTTCATCAACACGTTCAGCATGGAGAATGATCTCTTTCACACCCTCTCACGTAAGAATCGGCCACTCGCCCAGCATAAAATATGAAATTGCTAAAGTACATACCAGGCTCTCTACGCGCTCGGAAAAAAAGAAAGAAAATAGGACATTAAGGAAGAAAAAAAGAAAATGCTTCTATGTCAAACATTGTAACTACTAATTAATAATGATAATGATAAGAAAGGCAAGACGGATCAAAGGTGGACCATTTCTCGGGAGACCGAGTCCGCACTAAATCCGCTACGGCCGTAAGCATGAAAGTGGTAAGTCTTCTTTAAAGTGCGTCCCAGAAAAAAAAAAGAAACCTAAAACAAAGACTTATTGTGTGGAAGCAATGGGGTACATGATTTTTAAAAAAAAACGTTTCTAATAAATTAGACTTTGAAAATTTAATGTGAAGAACCATTTGCTATACTTTTTGGCTGAGACAATAAGCATATTGGGAAGAGAAAGAGATGAGCACATGGCGTGCATAATGTCTAAGCCAAATCGTATAGCAAATGGTTTTTCACATTAAATTTTCAAAGTCATGGTACTCAGAGATGCATGAATATATAAGTTTGCTTAATGTATCTTTTGAAAGAGCATAAGTCAATGCTTATTTTGAACATGGTTTTTTTAATCACACTTCGCATTGCATCCACACGATAAGCCTTTCTTTTGGTGTTCTTTTTTTTCTGGCACGCACTGTATAGTCACGTATGACCTGCATCATGATGACAGTCTCGTATACCATGTTCGAAGCAGATGGAAATCGTTCTGGATGATGTGAGCTGGAGAAGATGCTTGAAAAATCATCAAAACATGACAACCCCTTCTTTCTGCTTTCATCCACGACTCAACTACCCACGTCTATATAGCCGCACATCAGATATAATTTAATAACGTCTGTTATAGGCCATTCCTCCGCTTCAACGCGCACTGTCATCGTAGCCTCCCTCCCATACGTCGATTGTTTGTTGTTTTTGTTAAGCATTGATTCAAACAAAGTTAAATCTTAAAGGACGGTTTAAATTAAAAACCACCTATTACTCATAAGATCTGGATGACACAGTGTGAAAGGAAGATGTAGCCGGCAACTAACAGGAATAAGTTCTGAAAAGATTTGGGGAAACTGTCATTTCTTGCCAACCAATCAGATCACACGTGCGCTGGCCTTGAGCTAACCTGACGTGACCGGTGCATGCCGCCCTACGCGTGTTAATCGCGCCATATTAATTTATGCATTTTTTGAATCAGTAAGCCCCTTCCCCTGTACCATTTCGGTCATCTCGTTCTATGGACAAATTTTGCAAAGACGTAAAATTAACAGAAATGTATTAATCGATAGAGCCTTGCTGAGGGTAAATGTCACACAGTGGTGACAGTACCCTTTATTTAGGCTTTCTTTATCACCACGTACCATAATTCTCACAATACTGATGTCAATTTATTATTTATTAACTTATTTTCCATCTTCCTTTAGATATTATCCTGTTGTTGGTAGCAAATTTGTGGTTAGACTGTTGAAATAAGTTTTGAGTGAAGACTAGCAGTAATAGTCGTCGCATGAGACCCCCTCTTGACTTACTGCATACCGATCAAGTAACATCTGTCTGGTCTCGGTTCGCCATGGTCGGGCCGGAATCCCAAATATTGGCCAGCTGGATGGCTACAAGGCACCATGTACTTGGACGGGATAGTCTGAGACGGGGAGGGGTGGGGAGAGGGGTGGGGCGTGTGGTTGTATCATACCGTTAATGCTCGCGTGGAGTCCATCACGTCCTAATGCGCGCATGTGTGTATAGAAGAATGGGGATGAATTCAGGGGGTATATCCCCCTCCTTGACGTAGATCATTTCGCGCACTGACACATCATAAGTGTTTCATTGTCTTTGTTTGTTTGTTTGTTTGTTTGTTTGTTTGTTTGTTGTTGTTGTTGTTGTTGTTTTGGAGGGGGGGTTGCAGCAGAAGACCGACAAAATGTTTAAATCACGTGCGCAAGAGAGTACACGCCTTCTGGAGATGGGGTCAATTAAAAGGTTGTTTATTAACCAAATGTACTCCGCTTACTTTGACAGACAAGCAAAGCAACATCATTAAGACAAGACTCTGAAAAGATGATCAGATAAGTGATTGTGTAAATTACGATAACAGGCATTTAGTAAATTAGGACGAGAATGAGGGAAATCACTATGAACTGATTTACCTAATAATTAATTACACCCATTTAACTGATATGAGACTTTTTTTTTTATCCAGGAGTATTTTAAGACACTTATTTTGTTTCTTAATCATAAAGATGTCAATGTAATTTCGTTTTCAATTATTGAGTTTAAATTCGTTGCCCTTCTCTAAAACTGCACCCGTCACAAACACACACACACACACACACACACACACACACACACACACACACACACACACACACACACACACACACACAC
>JZLH01S0265513.1:0-11542 GCA_001188425.1 Eucidaris tribuloides | reverse complement strand
GCGCGATTGAGTTACAGAGGAGATAAACCAAAATGTGGAGGGTTTTAGAAACACTAGAGCTGCTGGGGACACAGAGGAGTTGATGATACTGTCATCATCTCGTCCTAGACATTGTATTTTGGTAAGTACGATAAATTTCCATTACCATTACGGAATGTACTTTTCCTATATGTTCATACACTGCTTTCAAAACTTCCCGACTGTATATACATATTTCATGCATTTCTTAGCGTAAACGTATGATGGAATAAATTAAATCAATGCCATTTTATCCTGACATAACAATAAAAAGCAAATACTGTTTTCAAATGCAGTTAGAAGTAAATGTAAACTGGCTTATTACACATACATTGCAACTATATATCTTAGTTAATATACCGTTAAGAGAATGGCAGTGTTGTCTGACAAGTAAATGACGATGAATAGTGTTCGTTGTATGAATAACGACCGCATGAAAAAGTTAGAACAGTTTCTTAAAGGGCAGTGAAATGATTGGGAAAGTGAAAACTGCCTTAAAGGGAAAGTCCACCCCGACGTCAAGTTGGTTTCAACAAAAGCAGAAAAATGAGGGGAAAAAAATCCACCAAAAAATAACAGAGTTATGAAGTTCCAAAGTTTTAATTTTGTGATGTCACATGCGAGCAGCTTCCCATTTGTCACATAATATAAATTCCATAAATTGTCATTTTTTTATGGTTCATAATAATTGAATGGGGGTTTTGTCATAGAAGCATGTATGAAATAATGTTTCTGATTATATAATGAATGCACAGGTAAAATCATTTCAATTTTCTGAGAAAATAGCACTTCATGACTTCATACTAACACGTGGTCACAATCTCAAGCTTTACACACAACGATCAAGACTGGACATTAGAAGCAAATTTTTCAGCCGACGGGTTGTTAACGATTGGAACAGTTTGCCTAGTGAAGTAGTCAATGCAAAGAGTACAAAATCATTCAAAAAACAGCTGGACAAGTACTGGTGGGAGATAAGATTCCAAACCGTCGCTCCTCATACCACGTACGCATAAGTTTTGTTTTCCGTCGTTTAAGTTGCTACAACAACCCGAAGTGCAGACCGGAACATCTACAGGATTTCATCCTATTATTCCGTATCCTGATGCTGATGCTGATACTACATGACCAATGGGGGAGCTGCTCGCATGTGACATCACAACTTTAAAACTTTCAAAAACCATAACTCTGTTATTCTTTGATGGATTTTCGCCAAACTTTCATTAATATGTTTCTCTCATTTGTCTGCTTTTATTATTTAAAATTAACTTGGCATCAGGGTGAACTTCACCTTTAAGAACCAAATGGAATGAAACATATAACTATATGTACACTAGCTATAGAGTGAATTTTCAGGCTGAAAGGATTTGTCTTGAGTTTGTTTGCTTGAAGAGAAACAAATATTCATTTATCAATACTGAATTAAAGTGTGACTATGGTAGAAACTGAAACCATAGAAGTCTACACAATAGATTGTTGACCATCGCAGCATGCTCTGATAAAACCTAACAACACACGGGAAATGTTTGACCGTGAAATTTTCACAGCAAAAACCTTCAAAACTATACTTGATTCTGGTATCACCGTGTCCTTAGCCCTCTCAATGCTATATAGGTATATAGATGTGTAGTAAGTCATTGGGGATTACAATGCCTAGTTAGTATTAAGAGGGTTAAATAGGGACTAATTCTAATCTTGCAATGTCTCTTTAACAGAGCACACTCTTTCTACAACCTATTGTACGTTTATTTCATTTTTTTTTTAAATTAAATTATTTCCACAATTTCATTAAAAATTACATAAAAATATATATAAATCAATTACAATTATACATGCATGAAAGATAATTGCAACAATACTGTATAAATAAACCTGTGGAGGTGATAGACAAACAAAAAAACATAAATTTATTTATCAAGGACCTATTCCCTTGAAATATATCAATTTCAATTCATTTATTTCCACAATTTCATTAAAAAATCACATAAAGTACATATAAATGTAAATCAGTTACAATCATAGATGTATGATATATAAAAGCAATAATACTGTATAAAGAAAACTGTGGAGGGAATAGACAAAAAAAATCATAAATGATTTAGGGACAGGGACATGTCAGTATACAAAATAAACTGTGTAGACGTTGAAAGATGAAAATACATTGACAGATGACGAATCTCCTCTGATATTAATCACACTATGATTAACCACGAGGATCAAGTTACATGTCATTATTACTACATCAACTCACAGTCCTTTTCACCAACAAGAAAACCCTTCGTCTTCTCGCCATCCTTTAATTGCGCGCTAATGTTGCATCTGTCCACAACCGTACAATTAGATTGAACAATAATCGTAATAATTATTTTTCTCCTTCACCTTTGTACAGGTGACACTCAAAAAAGCTAATGTGCTTAAGTGACATCCATTGAAAAAATACCAGTTTTAATACCTCAATGTGGAAAGCAAAATTCAAAGAAAAGAACAATCATTATCCCCTCGCAATAAATTCAGCGTGTAAAGAGACGTGAACACTGACTGATTTAAACAACAGAAGATTATTGTCTGATCTGTGTTATGATGTTCAAGTGGATGGATACACCAGCCATGATCACAAAAGTTTTGAAAATTATGCTGTCGCTACCAGGATATCCATCAGTAATATCATTTTAATACCTCCAAATTGCAACAGAATTGCTTATTCAGTCACTATAAAATGGGTATGAAAAGAACCCACAGATTTTTCAAAGGACTTAAAGCCACAGGCTAACAATGACCACAGTTTAAAAAAATGCAAGCTACATAATCATCCATGCTCTAGGTGTCTTTCATAAGGTCTAAAAATGAGGCCCTGAAAAAATGTATGTCAAAATGATGATTTTAGTGTTTTAAAAAGTGAAAATCTACAAGCACTCAAGTTGACCGGATTCACCTGCCCATTTCCTCCCATAGACTTATGTGTGTATAGATCTAGGCTATTTTATCTTCCGCCCGAGTGGAAATTGTTTATTCATGCGTATCTTGCCAGTGGCAGCGTAACTTTCCAAACATTTGTATTCTAGGGTGTTTATTTGTCCATTTAAACATTATAGCTCATATATCAAAGTTTGACAAGTTTTTAAATTGAAGCTCCACAATGTTAGCCTTATAAAGCCGCTGGCTAACATTAACGACAGTTAAAAAATGTGAGCTACATAAATCCTCCATGCTCATAGTGTCTTTGATAAGGTCTAAAAATAAAGCCCTGAAAAAAATTGCCTTTTAAAATGATTATCTAGTGCTTTAAAGAAGTGAAAATCGTAAGTTGACCGGATTCACCTGCCCATTTCCTCCCATCAGTGGCGTAGCCAGGATTTGATCTTATGGGGGGCGGAATATGCGAGGGAGCGAAGCGACCGAGCCCGAGCGAGCGGAGCGAGCGAGGGGGGTGTGGGAGGGGGTGTTCCCCCTCCCACGGTGAGAGCTTTTGGAATTTTGATGCAATTAATCGTGCGATTTGGTGCGTGTTTTTGGCATGTTTTATCGACTTAAAACAGTCCTAGTGATTAAGATAAGGCAGTATATTCAGGGGCGGAGTCAAGATTTTCAAAGTGTCTGTGTCTGTGTGTGTGTGTGTGTGCGTGTGTGTGTGTGTGTGTGTGTATGTCTGTGTGTGTATTTCCACGACTGTTCATACAACTGACTTAAATATGTTCCACGTCTCGATTTCAAAATTTCCGATAATCATGTAAGCATTAAAGTTTTGACTGGGAAGAAATTAAGTCCACTTTTCCATACATTAATCAGATTTCGCCACATCAACGGGTCCAGAGGGTAGAATGGCCATTAAATTTACAGTTATGAACGTTAACTTTTGTTTCAGATTGTGGTGGGTATTTTTCACACACTTGCAGACTCAGGAATAATAGATAACAAATATTTCGACTTCGGGGGCTGGGGAAAGTCTTGTCAATTTGGGAAGTCGGTAAATGTGTCACATATACTGCAGCTCATGCCCGGGAGGTGGGGGGGGGGGGGGGTTCTAGTAGACCCTCTTTCCAAATATAAGACAAGTGAGATAGATTTTAGGAAATCCCCTTTTGCATACTTCTTTAGACATCTTTTTAATGGATCCTGTTGTATACTGAAATCTACCGTTATAAGATGAGTAGTCGGCCAAGAGCGACAAAAGGAGAATAATTCTGAAAAAAAAAAACACAATACTGATCAATGATAACTCTTGAGATGCCAGATAAATCACAACACTATGGATATTGTGTGTATTATGTGGTGCTTGTTTGCCCCTCGCCACTGTAAGAGTTAAAGGAGAGAAGGCAGGGAATAAATATGAAAGGAATAACGAAAGGAAGGAAAGGCAAGCAAGAAAGCAATGAAGAAAGGTTGAAATAAAAAGAAACAGATAAAAGAAGAAAGAAAACAACGGAAGTGGAGGGAAAAAGGAACAAGAAAAACGGAAAGAAAGAAAGAAAAAGATTAAAAGAGAGAAGAGAAGGGAATCAGAACGTAACAATAAAAGGAAAGACAAATTGTAATAAAAAAAGTATACAAGGACGAAGGAAGAAATTTCATAGCTACAAGGATATGTAACTTATAAAATTGCGTCGCAAGTGAGCGAAATATGCAAACTTGCGACCACAAAATCCACACAAATACATGCTTCGAGAAACAAACCATTATAAGCTATAGCTACACGTGGGAACAGTGAGACTATACTACAGTAGTCTCGCTCATGACTAACGTCACAATGTTCCCTAATAAAAAAATAATACATGGATTCCCTTCTTGTACAACCACAGTCCTTTTTATTACCATCATTTCATCGAAATTGACTTCCCTGGAAAACATTTCTTACAAAAACAAACAAACAAGAATTGCGTTTAGTAGCTCCCTGTTCAGATGGGGACGTTGACCCCGACTCACATCAGGGTTGCCAGGTTTTCTAATTCCCAAAACGCCAAATTACATGCCAAATTCAGTGGAAAACGCCAAATTCGCATTTGATGCATTTTATGGGCAGCACAGCCTAGATGTGGTTAGAAATAACGTGGTAATCAATTTATAACACCTTTGAAACCTCTGCCGCAGCCGAAAATTTGAGAGCCTTGGTGTACGCGCAGCCAGATTTTGCACGGTAAGTACATGCACACCGCTACTTTTGGACCCTTGTGGCACTTTTTTTTTTTACTGAAAATCCTCCAAAAATTGGGTTTTGTAATGATTTTTAGGAATGCCACCGTAAATTGCCAAAAATACGCCAAAAAGCCGTTTGGCGTGCACTTTAAAATCGTCAATGCCAAACGACATAAAAAAAACCCGCCAAATTTGGCGTTAAAAATGCCAAACTAGCAACCCTGACTCACATCATACATGATATATTGCTACGAATAATTATACCGATTTTATAAAACAAAGCAAGTTCACGGAATCAGACCTATAATCATTTTAACCTTTAGCGTCGTAATGTGCCAATAAACAAGTAACGATGAAACATAACAATTTTCCTTGAAAATTTTCTTCCTCACCCCCTCAAAATTGGTCATTATTCTACTGCAGTATGTTGTAATCCTCATTTCTGCTCCCAACCCCCCTCCCCAGAAAAAAATCACTCATTATGTTACTGTATTATAAAAATAATCTGACGCAAGGATAAACTATTACGACATGAAGCAGGTTTTTTTCCACCTACGTAATCACACGGAGGGCGGGAAACCGTGGAGTCATGATGATAACAAGGCCATTTTCAGAAAAGTAAATCACTTTCTGTCGTAAAAAAAATGTATATGTTTCTTTGAGGTACCGCGCCTTATGACTGTCATGAATATTGGTATTACTTTTATTAAGCTGGTTTACGTGCCAGGCCACAGCGCGTTGCCAGGTAAGTTTGAATAACTTCTGCTCAAGTAAATTGGATGTGCTTATATATTGTGAACCCACTCTTAGAACGTGCATTCACGCGCAATTCTGCTTCTCGTGTTGACTCCCATGTGCAGAAGATGTTGAGAAAAAGATATACAAGAGGTAACAGCAATGCTATAAACATTTTGACAGATAAACACAAGTTTGTTTTGAAAGATAAGATAGAGTACTTTCAGAACAACATAATGTTAATATCAACTGTTTTCAAACTTTCTGTGAACGATTGGTATTCTAAAATTGTCACTTTAGTGCGGGAGAGAGAAGTTGAAAACGACAGAACACTTCGTTTTTGACAAATCCTCTACATAAATCCCCACTGCTGACAAAGTACTAACACAGGTATCAACATGTGAGACAATGTTAATTGTTAGTATTGCAGCTGAGGGGTACTTGGGGAGAAACTTCACCTGTTCATACTGCCAATCCTACACTATTTGTTACACATTATGAAGTGAATTAGTCCCACATTATAATGCAACTATACTTTCACCTGGAAAACAGTGAAATGTGGAATTTTGCCTGAAAAATTTTCCGTCATCAACCAGTAGATCCACTTTAACCCATTGCTTGATGTAAAGGATTACATCTTCATTCAACCTTTGGAATCATTAGAATCATTCATATTTCAACAAAGACCGTCGATCATGTGGCATTAACAATACATACAAAACATCCAACATACGTTAAATAAGTTACATTATTCAAATTATAAATGTGAAAAAATGTTTCACTTACATACCCGCCAAACGAAAACAATGAAACGTATGATAAACATACTGGACAAGTTGTACAACATTAGCTACAATACATTATAACATTTATATATATATTTGATATATGATATGTTTCATAATTATAATACTATAACGTGTATATGTTTTACTTTATAATGTATTACTATAGGGGATTATAACCCCACGCTCATAAATTATTGTTAAGCTATTCACGCCCTGCCATGAAATTAAACAATATTATAAATAACAATCTACGTATGTTTAATTATGTTCTTATTTATAACAATTAGTTCAGACAAACGTCTGAAATTATATCCAAAAATAGATACTGCTAATTCAGTTTAATGAATTTGCAGCTACGTGATCACATGTCATGAAGGAATGCATAAAGTGTATGCTATTGTGATGATTGTGTATTGTGATATGTGTATTCATTTATATCTCCAGATGGTTTTGCACAAATCGAATATAGCGGAATTAAGTTGAATGTATTGGGTGTGTACCAACTGCGCGTAGTATATATGTCAAAATGGCTTGTATATATTGGAGTGTCCTCAGTGTCGAGTTCATGGTAAAAATAGTTGACGATCGGCGATGAAAAGGGTGGGCAGAAGCACGCCACCATCGGCTGGTCCTATTCATGTCCTGCTAAAATAATTTGGTGCCATCCAGGTTGAAAGCTGTATGTCCTTTTTTTTAAATTAACATCTTTCACGTAGTAAAAAAATACCTGTAAAAATATCCCTGTAAAATATATTCATACACAGATAAACTTACACGGAGATCTAGAATACGGATAAGAATAACACAAAAGATAACGAAAACATGACATCAATATCGATGATGTCCTTTGTGTGCTTTCTTTTCACGCCAAGAAAGTTGGGGATTGCATTGCAGTGACATGATTGGGAGAAGTAAAACAAAATCCTTCAAGAACCAAATGAGTAAGGATTAGAGTGTGTATTCACACTGGAAGAATTTGTCTTGAATTTGTTTACGTGAGGAGAAACAACCATTAATTTATCAGTATTAAATAATTTGGTGTCACTATACTCACTATGTCCAAATTATCAAATCAATTCCGTTACATTTCATGTTAATTCTGTCGTTTAAAATCTAACTTCACAATGAGCCCAAATATTGTTTACCTGTTAACTTTGTAATTATGTTCCAATCATCTTTTATTCCGTTTAAATGTGTCGTATACTCAACTGTTATTGTTATTATTGTTATTTTGTTCCAGTCATTCGTATTTTGTTTGTTACACTGTAAAGCAAGATATCAGCTCATGCCCTGAGAGAGGGTACGGATGGAACGCACCCTGGGAAAATTTTCAGGGGGTCCAGCACCCCCTAAAAATTAGGTTAACATAAGCTTTGTGTTACAACAGCCACACCACAATGCTACACACACACACACACACACATCAGCACACACACACACACACACCACACACACACACAGCGCACATCAACACACACACACACACACACAACCAAACACACACACCACACACCAGACACACAGCACACACACATCACACACACACACAACACAAACACAGCACACACACACACACACTCAACACCAGAACACACACACACTTTACACAAACACACACACTCACACACACACACACACACCACACTGCACACACAATCACACACAGCACACACAGCACAGCACTTCATATCTAAAAAACAAGTAACATTAGTGACAGATCTTTTCAGTTAAAAACTACATATACTAAAATGATCATAATGACATCCATAACTCAATTTGTAAAAAAAAACAGACTTGTAAAATGAAAATTGAGAAAATGAGGAAAAATGATAAAGATGCTCGAAGTATCAAATAGAATAAACAATAAATGAAAATAAAATATAACGAGTACGATTTTGTGAACAAAGAAATACTAATATATAAATGGCAACGTTACATATAATTATTAAATCAACAAGACCAACAAAAAAAAAAAAAAAAAAAAAAAAAAAAAAAAAAAAAAAAAAAAAAAAAAAAAAAAAAAATCACTTGCAAAGAGTGGCCTCGTGTTGCAATAAAAAGAAGAATGAAAATTATCACAGTTTCTTTGCATGGAAACATCTAAACATCAGACATTTCCTCTGAATCTTAAAAGATAAAAAAATCAAAAGTGTATCGCGCGAATTCTAATGATTCTAACGTTAAAACATGTAACTGGCATAAAATGATTAAGAAACCATTCGGTTTAAGAAAAAAAATCTACAATGGTTAACCAACGTTTAAGAACTTCAAGATGTCATTCTTGTAAGGTAGGAGGTAAAAGTAGGAAAAGGAAAAATAAAAAGTTTGGATATCTTTCGCTGACTTTAAACATAGTTTGCAATTGAAGGTTTTTTTTTTGGGAGGGAGAGGGACAATAAGGCGCAATATTCACGAGAGCATAAAAAGGCACAATTCGCCAAATCAAAAGCAGGCTCACGACAAACCGTATTTGCAATTACGTAAGAATTGTCAATTGTGAAGGGGCAAAAAAGAAAAGATAGTCCAGTTTGCGCGCAAATTAACAACAACTTTCCCCGAAAAGCGCCAAAAAACTGAACATTATGCAATTGGGCAATGCAATTAATGTGGTGGCTGCACTACTTTCAAATAAATAGATTACAATATTAGGTATTTTTGGCGGGGGGGAGGGAGGGAACAAAACAAATTTGCCCCAAATTCATTGGCAGTTCATGTACTGCACAATTTCCATGACGACGCTCGCACGCAAATGCAATAATATAACAATGCCAAACCAATTCTCGGCAAAGGCCGTAAAAATGAACATTTTTGAAGTTTAATTGTGGGGTATCTGCGCGTTTTTAAACATACAACTCATGCATTTGGGAGGGGGGGGGGGGTGGGGGGGCAAACCATGTGTCCCAATTCATAGGTTGAATAAAATGTCACAGTGCACTCGGCACAAATGAAATATGCGAAAGTTCAATGTTGTCGCCTCGATTGCTGTACTTGTTTAAAACCCTATTCTTGCATTATTGAAAGAATTCAATTTTTGAATGGAGCCGAAGTAATAAATGTCCAAATTCGGCCGCCGGCGCGCAAAATGCAGAATAATCTACAATGTTCCGCAAAAACGAAAAAAGAAAAGCGTGTAGTAATTTCTTTTAGAGCCTCAGAGCTTTGACAATTGCATTTTTTTTGTGTGGGGGGGGGGGGGTGGGTGGGCAAACACAACATTTCCCCAAGAATTAGCGCGAATAAAAAAAAGCCTATTTCCGCGCGCCTCCGCCTGCAAAATGCATATGTAGGCTAACAAATTTTTATCCGCGAGCATACCGCAATGGAATAAACAGTAATTTTTCCAGGCCCGACCAGGCCGGGGGGGGGGGGGGGGCGGGAGTTTCCCCACCTGGCAACCAAAGTCAGCCGGTAAAAAACAATCAAGTCACAGAAAAATCACGCACAGCACAGGCGTCAATCATTTCGGATGGGGCATAGTTTCATGGAGGTACTAAATTCGAAAATTTTCGGGCGTGCTCCGGCGCGCAAAACTGCAAAATACCGAGGTTCGCGCAAGCGCCGCCAAATGGTGTAATGGTCAAGCGAAGCTCGCATCTTCATGACGATTAAGACCCTGACAATTATCCAAATTTTGGTGTGGGGGGGGGAGGGCAAAAAGTAAAAAAATGTCAAATTTCGTGTCGCGCTCTCGCCGCAGATGCAATTAACATACTTGACTCAATTGTCGGCAATCGCAAAAACTTGGAACATTGGTGATGCGGGGTTGTATGCTTTGGGCCCCATCTGGCATACTTAAAATACAAGCAGTTTATTTTAGGCAAAATAAGTGAAATGTTTAAATTTTCGGCGCACTTTGCGCGCAAAATTACAGAAAAATTAACAATTTCCTCGCAAAGAGCGAACCCGCCCCCCCGAACAGTAGATAATTTTAGTGTTTTACGGTGCCGGAAACATATAACTTTTATTTGCGTTTTTTGGGGTGGGTGGGAGAGGGAGCAATACAAATTCTCCCTAACATTTCAATTGCGAGAATATAAAAATACAATAATGGTTGCAGTGCTTGCTGCTTTTAAACATATAATTTACGAATATCATTTTTTAGGAAGGCGGAACGAAACAATATATACGCCCCAAATATTTCAAGCGGTAAAAATAAATGCAAAACTCAGCGCCCAAATCTTCGCAATATATAATACGATAAGATCCGGCGAGGTGGCCGGCCAAAATGATATTGTGTATGTTTCATAGTCGTAGTGCATTGGCTATCATAAAGCGTCTTGCGGTAGTAAAATTACAATTTTTTTTCAAACTTAGTAGGCGGTACAATAAGAAAAACGTCACTCTGCCTTAAGGGTCCCACCGCACAGCCCACATACGATTTGCACCTCAGTAAAAGTAAAATGGTATCTGGGCATCAATAAGATATTACAAATAAGAAAGTGCTCCGCGCGCCCCAAAAAAAAAAAAATAAGAAAAAGAAAAGAAAAAGAAAAGACTGCCAATATCCTAAAATTATAAAACTTCAATTTAAATATAACTTTTATATTAAGTAAAAATGCTAATGTATGTGTAATTAGCGCAAGAAAATGAATGAAAATGGTGAAATTTCAAGGCATTTTTCACAAGGAGCCAACAAAGATTTAAAGTGAAAGCATTTTTCTACCGGAAGGGAAAAAACCCTATCTCAGACTCACCCAAACATCCCAACCGGGGGTCCTATTGACGCTATTCGTCCCCAGCCCCCCCCCCATGAAACATCCTGGGGACGCCAGGAGTGACAAAGCCAAGAAAATCGGTTCACTTAAGGGTCTTCATACTCATGACTTTATCGTCGAGACAAGCACATTAAACACCACCACGAAACGACTCAA
>JZLH01S0265458.1:23670-33809 GCA_001188425.1 Eucidaris tribuloides | reverse complement strand
TGGGCAGGGTTGCCACTCGTAGCCGGCTTACATACACAATCACACAGATAGTATAGTAGTTGGTGGGACTAGCAATTAGCCCCATGCTTGGCCGTTTGATGCATTTTACGGGCACCATAGCCTAGATTTGGTTAGAAATAACGTAATCAATTTATAACACCTTTGAAACCTCTGTTGCAGCCGAAAATTTGAGTGCCGTGGTTTACATGGTTTACGCAGAGCCAGATTTTTCACGTGAAATACATTCACACCGCTACTTTTTGATCCTTGTGGCACATATTTGACAGAAAATCCCCGGAAAATGGGGTTTTATAATGATTTTTTTATAGGTCAGTGAAAAAGGCCAAAAAGCCATTTGGCCGGCACTTTGAATTCTTTCCGGCCAAACGATCTAAAAAACGGCCAAATTCGTGTTTTTGGCCGGAAAAAGGCCAAACTGGCAACCCTGGCCTGTAGGTCCCGTGACCAAAGTCTGGGAACAAAGGTTTGAAAGTGGTTACGGATTCCCTGATGGAGTACGAACATTTCCGACATGGGCTGGCCGTTTCGAACTTCCGGGCATTTTGGGTAGGGGTCAATTAAAGTTCACACAGGGGTGAAAAATCAAAGTTATCTAAATAGTGTCAACATACATATCAAATTACTTTCCAAAAATGTATACTTTGTTATGCATCCGATCTCAAACGAGGGCGCTACACTACAGCCCAAAATATGGAAAGGTCAATGCACTTTCGATGTCGGGTCAAAATGGTTCCTTGACCAATTTTGATGATTCTGGTGTCTAATCATATGTTTTCCTACATAAGTATGAGAAATACAATTATGTACTTCTAAAATGGAGAAATTGGATCCTTAACCTTGAAATTCAAAAATTGGCACGCCACAATAAGTCCATGCAGCAATATGCCATATATTATCATATGACATATGACGTTATGCTTTAAATTTCAAGGTTAGGATTCAATTTTTTTCAGTTAAAAAGTACAGAGTTTGAATTTCTCAAAACATATGATTAGACACCAGATCTGAATCATCAAAATTGGTCAAGGAACCATTTTGACCAGACATCGAAAGTGCGTTGACCTTTTCATATTTTGGGCTGTAGCGCCCTCATTTGACATCGGATACATAACAAAGTATACATTTTTAGATTCCTTGTGAGTAGACAAGTAATTTGATGTGCATGTTGACACAAATTAGACGACTTGGATTTTTTACCCCTGTGTGAACTTTAATTGACCCCTACCCAAAATGCCCGGAAGTTCAAAGCGGCCAGCCCAAGTCAAAAATGTTCAGAATCCATCAAAGGACCCGAAACCACTTTCAAACCTTTGTTCCCAGACTTTGGTCACGGGACCTACAGGCTGGTCTTCTATTATGTAACATTATATCCCACATAAGTATGTTTGACAAATGAGATTCAAGAATTTGGCACTCGTGACAGAGATACATTTTCTGCCAACATTTGCACCAAAGTACTATCACATAGTTTCAAAGTACTATCACATATGTGATATACACTTTCGTTAGCACTCAGACAGCAGTATTTTCTAACTGTTGAAGAGGGTGCTTTTCACGTGAGCAATTTTTTGAGACGTGCTGCATCATGTCTCAAAAAAAATGTGCAAGTAAAAACCGCCCTCTCTGGCAACTAGAAAATACCCTTGTGACTTGATGCTTACATCAATGTCAAGGGCAAAGTCTTAGCTTTCACATGCCATTTGTTCTGTTCAATTTGCGTGTTTTAATCTCGAGATATGTTGTAAACAACAAAAGGGTGGAACCACAATTCTGTTACTTACTAGGGACTGTAGAAAAAGTGGCACAATTGTGATTTTACCCTTTCTTATTTAAATTAACATATCTCACGATTAAGACAAGCAAATTTAACCAAACTAACGGTACATGTAAATTGGTCTATTGCAAATCGTATTGCATTTTCATGGTTTGAATGGGCATGAATCATAAACAATGGGGGACATCATTTCTACTCTAAATTTTACGTCTTCAACAGCACTCTCTAGGAGAATCAGAACCATACATGAAATACCACATGTGGGACTAGTGTGACTAAATCTCAGTTTTATGAAAAATTATCATTTATTCTGCAATTTTTTTCCATACCAATAGCCTCTTCTCATGTTGGTGAAAGTAATAAAGCCCCCATATGCATACTAAATCTGAAAGCATGAAATAACGCAATTTGATGTGGACACTGGACAAAATGTAACGTAAAAGTAACTAACCATGTTTTTGATGTTGTAGTTACAAATGAAAAGATTTTTATCAATAAGTTAGGCCTATATCAAATGACTTATCAAGATGTCAGCAATAGCATGGATACCACAGTTTGTTTCAGTTGAAAACAGGTTGAGGAAAATTTGAGGACAAAGACATGTCATTTTTTTCCATGTCCTCTTTACGTAACGTAACTAACCATAATTAAAGTTCTTATTATTACCCACTAAAACAGGTCTCATGGTTTTGCTTGATGTTGTGAAGTAGGTTCCAGTCTAGAGAATTTTCAGTACCAAAACAGAGAAATAATACGAAAGCATATTCATGTAAGAGCCAAATGTTGAGTAAAGTTTGTCATAAAGTGTAACGTAACTAATCACGGAATTGCCCACATAATTTAAAAAAAAGGTGATAAAGGAGTTTCATTTTTGTCAGGTATATTTAAACTGTTCTAAAGGAAAGAAAAGAAAAAAGAAAGAATGCAAATAATTGACATGGAGGACATGTCTTGTGTGGTCCTGGTTGATAACCGAGCTATTAACGAGTGAATATAAAATTTCAAAATGTATTAAATATGATCCATGTAGGGGTACATAGAGCAGTTTTGGCTTGTAGACAGTTCTCTAGCAATATCATCTTTAAAAAATGAAGAGAAAGTTGTCAAATTTGACTTCTAAATCTTATTTCCCGCTTTTTGCCATATTTACCAGACGGCCTCTTATTTCCCGGACGGTATTTACCGGTAATTACCGCCAGTATTTCCCACCTTTTATATTTCCCGCCCAACCCTGTCTAAAACAATACATCCAAAATCAAACTCCACAATTTCTTTCTAGCGTAATACGGAAGTTAATATCAGCGTTAATAATTTCTCTTCCTGAAAAACAAACTCTCCGCGATCCTTTCTAGCGAAATACGGAACTTGATATCGGTGCTTGTAATTTCTTATCCTAAAAAACGAATTCCCGACGATCTTTTTTAGTGTTATACAAAACTTAATAATAGCGATAATAATTTCTAATCCTACTTATAGCTTGAATACTAACAAAAATCACTATGGGGGTCGGACATACACTGTCTGAATAGGTCTCAACTTAAGTCAAGAATAACAGACTGATTTGTTAAGTCTTATGTGTTTGAAACTGAAAGACAACTAACCAAACATTATGTACCAAAAGATTCACCAATTTATAATTTGTATGCTTTGTGTAACTGCTCTTCAAAGGGGACGGACGTACAGTGTGCAAATATTTTTCACAGTGTATGTCCGACCCCTTCAACATGTACATTCGACCCCCAAAAGATCAGCCTGAAACAAGGTAGTGCCTGCCAATTTTTTTTACTGCAGTTCTTTCAAGATTCATCCTTTAGCTAGCAGCCCATATTAAAATTTCAGTACCTGCTTCACACAAATCACAGAGATTTCGACATGAACTCTAAAAGCGTAAGAACCTATTTTTGTCTGATGTACGTCCGACCCCTCATGTTTTTGCTCATATTTTTACAGCCTGGTCTTGTCGTGGTGTAATAATGACCCAAGTCACATGTTATGATATACTGGAAAATAAAAACCATTGTTATTAAATCAAAGGAGATATGGCTCTTAAATGTGTCCGAATGTACGTCTGATCTATATGGAATGCCCCATAGATTTGTGAAACAATGAAACTTCAAAATTTGCAAAGTGACGGCCACGGCCACACTCCATTAGTTCCTAAATTGTCTGATTAGCCATTAGCCAAAGGTTATAAATGCAGAGTTCAGCCATTTAACCATATCAGTGTACATTGTCACCCACTGACCACTGTGCTCGGCTGGTTATGCAAATGTACACATACATGTAACAGTGTTCTGCAATTTGAGCAAAATTGTAAACTTATGGAAGTATTCTGGTCTGGTAGCATTATTAGTTTTTCTCATAAAACAACAAGTTCGTGACGTATGGATCTCAAATTTTCAACATACATGTACATGTACCATTAAGTACTCAACTACCGTTTGGTAATGAGGCCTAAAAAAAATTGTTAGGTTGCCCTCCAGTGGGAAATTTTAAAAATTGGGTCGGTCGTTCTAATTTTTTTTTTTTTTTTACCTAAAGCAAAACCCGGATGTAACCAATACACATGTACGTAGTGTAGTGTGCAAGTATATGTAGGACAAAACTGTGCTAGAGTTGAGTTCCCGATATTTTTTATGGGTCTTTTAAAAGGGCAAAATGTATATAAGTGCTGTTTTAAGTCATTGATGAGGAATTTTGGTAAATTCTTCACTCAAACCTGATATTTTCTCCCGAAAATGGTGAGTTTGTATATTTTGGGTCTGACTTAAAAAAAAAGAAAAATCGCAACCCTGATTTTTCGCATTTTACAGTCGGTCGCTGGAGGGCAAAATTTTTTTAGGCCTGATAATAAAGGGAAGTGGTGGACTTGCAAATCCTGAACCCTATCTTTGACTGTACCATTGGATTTTTTACTAGTTCGCTTGCAACAAAAATTTTAATGTAACAAAATTCCTGCCTGGGACTGCAAAAGTTCCTGCTTGGGACTTGGTTATAACGGCAGTGCCCTGTATAAATTTTATCATCACCATTGTGCAAAATATTCTGTTACTGAACTTGTAATTTTGTTTTTGTCTTTATGCAAAACAGTGACACACCATCACCATGGCAGCTAACCTAGAACAAGTGGTCACACAGAATGCGGAGTGTCCTGTCTGCCTTAATTATTTCAACGAACCCAAACAGTTGGCCTGTACGCACACATTCTGTCTAGGCTGTCTGTCTCAGCTCTACGAGTCTCGACTAAAGACTAATCAGATATCGTGTCCAGTTTGCCGCGAGAACACTGATGTTCGGGAGGGCGGTGTGTCTACACTTCCAACAAATATCCCCATAAAATCAATGGTAGAGGATATCAAGAATGCCCAGCGAACTGGAAGGCAGATTTGCACCAACTGCAACTTGGATGATGAGCCATTGGCTGAAACGTACTGTCAGGATTGCGAGGAATACCTGTGTGTCTCCTGTCATGAGGTCCATGATAAATGGAAGAAGAACTGTGGACACCAAGTCATTACGATGACAGACATAAAATCAGGTAAAGCTTCTATCAAAAAGCAGCGTAAATGCAAGATACACCCAGTGGAAGAGGAGGAATTTTACTGTTGGAATTGCCGTAAGTACATCTGCTTTCGATGCCGTGTATTAGAACACAACAAAGCGGGACATTATGTTATGGATGCCAAGAAGCACAAAAAGAAGTACAAGGAACAAATCGAGTCTCTGCAACAGCAGGCTGAAACGAAGAAAAGAAAGATCAGCGAATACCTTGATATCGTTGAAGAGCAGCGCAAACAGATGAAAACTATATTTGAACAACGAACAAAGAAGATCGACCAGGCGTATGAGGAATCCATGCAGCAGTTGAAACAGAGACGGGACGAGCTGGTGAATGAAAATAAAGAACACAAACAGAAGCTAGACAGCAAGTTATCAAGTATGAAAGATGAAATTTGTGTGCAGTATGATAGTATCAGCAGAGGGAGTGAGTTAGTTGGTAATGGTACGAAGGCAACACCTGAGGGCCAAGCGTTGATTGTGCATGACACTTTATGTAGTGACTTACGAAAGGTATGTATAAAACTGAGCCAGACTGCTCACTACCAAGGTACATAACCCAATGTGCAGAAGGGGTAAAGTTCATCAGAAGTTGTGATGACGTGTTATTGGGAACTGTGAAGGAGGAAGGAGTATGGGTACTTAGAAAAGATATAGCTTTTGCTGAAGAGAAAATCGTAAATGGAATGGCACCAATGAAGGATGGTAAAATGGCTGTGGCATACAAAACAGGAGGAATCCAGGTGTTCTCCATCGACGGTCCGCAAGGAATTATATTGAGAGATAAGGGGATCCGTAACATTTCATTCCTGTCTGATGGTTGTTGTGTACTACGTGATGTCTGTAACAATATCTCAATCTACACCGCATTGTGTGAGAACCTAGATGTCCCATTTCATACACTCAGTTATGATGATGGTGGGCATGGTGGTTTGGCTGTAGACAAAGATGATTTCATCTATATCAGTTACAGGAAGGTCAATAGGATCCAGGTGTTCAGAAAAACAGGTGATCCTGTCAGGCCGATAATATGTAATGGCTACTTTCCATGGAAAATCTTTGCCATGAAATCCAACAACATGCTAGTGGTGATGGATGGATCTTCTGTCACAGTGATTGATCAGCGTGGCAGGCAGAAATATGACATCAGGAAAGCTGGTGTGGGTGTCCTGAATGCAATCCCAGCTGTATGTCGGGATGACACCATACTGATCGCATGGGTGAAAGTGAATGATGGTCTTGTTACTATCGAGAAGTACTCTTATGAGCTGAAGCGCATGGAGACTCTTGTCACGGACTACAAGATACAGATTCCAAAACGGAATTGGTACTGCCTCCAAGAATTCAGGTCAGGAGAGGTAGCATTCTGTACTCCCGACAGATTGTATATCTTCCAGAAAGCCGATCACTCCAGCAGATGTGATAGAGGGTCAGTGAATTGGCTCATAACGACATGATGTGCCATTGACACAATTACAATACCGACCCTTGTCTTTTCAACATGAAAACTTATTGAGTAATATTCCCATGTATCTATTGTGTTAAGGGTTCTGGGGTCAGAAGGAATGCTGAAACCGTACAGTCCCCCGATCAGCTAACTGCATCCTCGATTCCTTGTGTGCACATACATGTAGGCACATGGGGTGATTGAAGATGATCCTCCACCTCGGGTTATTTAGTTGACTGAAACTTCAGGCACAAGGAATGTCAGCGAGGTATTGTTAAAGTTAGTACTAGTAGAATAAGTTTGGGACAGAATGTCAAAGAAATCCTGTCAGGTGAAGGCTTCGTCATGAATGAAGGAGGTAATGATGCTGCCGGTATTTAAAGGGCATAATTGGATTTATACCAAACTTGGCAGGAATGATTCCTTGGAAAGGGGATTCAAGTTTCTTCAAATAGTGCACCTGCCCCTAGAGGCCCAGGGGAAGGGCCTTAAGGCCACAACCTTGCTAATTTTCAAAAATCCTCTTTATAGATCCAGAAATATGTTTAGCCAAGTGGTGGTATAAAAAATACACAGTTCATGTTTGTTTAGGGTTCCAAAGGAACATAACATGGCTGTGGGATTCCAACTGGCAAAATGATTGCTAGCTCTTTGGATTCAAACAGTCAAAGAATCCTTAGACTGACAGTGTTGTACCTGAGATCACAGGTTCCGTTTCTGTAGTTATCGGGTTTGTAGGCCTAGAAGTGACTCAAACACAACCGAAGCGGACACCATCAGAAATTGTCCTTGCGGCTGGCCAGCCTTGGATACAACACTGCAGATATGAAGGTCTTTTATTACACGGACAGTAGTTTATTTTTGACTTCATTGCTGAGCACTGTCAAAAAAAACTTTTAGTCCCACATCAAGTGTTTGATAATACAAAATGTGATGCTATTTTTCAAAACCCTTGGGCATATCTTGTATTGTGCACCTTAGGAAAGCTATTTTGGAGGGACTTTCCAATTCTAACCAAGGCCAAATGAAACTTTTTGTTTGGCCCACCAATAGATGAAGGTGGGACTAAGGGATCCAAATGGCATCAGTCATCACAAATGTTAGTTCTCTTATGACATATTACACCTCTACTTGGCCACTGTTGCTGCAATGGCAACCAAACTCGGGTGATAGATGCACTAGAGGTAGCATCATGTTAATATGGTGCTGCCAGAGATCACATGGTGTAGTGAATGGTCATTTGAGGTCATATGTTACAGAGTAACACTTGAAGTACCTGCAAGACTCTGTTATATTTGTTTATGTTTTCCTTTAAGACTCTTGTGACAACTTCACATCCATTGTTTGGTTTACAACCAATCTTGGGTCCATCAGTGTACTGGGAGTACAATTCACACACCTGTCAACTGTCCCTATTTTTCAGGGACAGTCCCTCTGTTTGGCAAAAGAAAAATCACTTTTTACCCATTTCTTGAATTGTGTCCCTATTTTTCAAATTTTTTACCCCATTTTGTCCCTATTTTTGAGGTTTCGGGGTTGGCAGGTATGCATTCATGTTATGCCAATGGAGGTCACGTAAGGTTGAAGGTCATTTGAGGTCATATATGTTAAAGTTTACCTGCTCGCTTAAGACATGTAACTTGGCACATGTTGCTGCAATGTCTACCAAACGTGAGTGATGGATGCACTTGGGGTGCATTCATGTTCTGGTGTCTTCCTTTGGAGGTCACACGGTCAGGTCAAAGGTAGTTTTAGGTCAAACATTAAAGTTTACTTGACAGACTCTCTATGACAAATAACATTGCAACAATCACTCCCTTTTCAACTAAACTTGGGTTGTAGGTGTGCAGTGATGCATTTGGGGGACCTTCATATTGTGGTGCCCTTAGATGTCAAAGGTCATTTGAGGTCATATGTTAAAGTTTACCTTCAGGACTCTCATTAGACATAGCTTTGCAACCATTGCTCCCTTTTCAACCAAACTTGAGTCACAGATTGCTTTTGGGGACCTTCATGTTAGTATCAGGTCATGTGGTAAGGTCAAAGGTCATTTTAGGTCAAACAAAGTTTACCTGAAAGACTCTTAAATGATTCTTACTTTGGCACATGTTGCTGCAATGGCAACCAAACATGGGTGCACTTGAGTCATATGCTATGGGGTTGTCGGAGGTCATGTGGTGAAGGTCAAAGATCATTTGAGGCCATACATTAAAATTTACTTGCAAGACTCAAAGGCAAATAACATTACGACCGTTACTCTCTTTTCAACCAAACTTGGGTAATAGATGCACTTGGGGACCTTCATGATAGTGGTGTAAGAGGTCACATTAAAGGTCAAACATTAAAGTTACGTTCAAGACTCTTTTGTGACTCATTTATACTTCGCGCGTTTTGCTCCAATGTCAACCAAAGTTGGATGATAGATGCACTTGTACATTTATCTGTTTTATGTAATGGTGCTGTTTGAGGTCATGTGGTAAGGTCAAAGTTCATTTGAGGTCTTACATTCAAATTTACCCAGAAGACTCTCTTATGAAACGAAACTTGGGTTAGGGATGTACGTTGGGAAACTTAAATTTGTATTATAAAATCACAGGTGGGAGTGACACAATCTGGCTGTTGCCTTGTTTAAAACACATCATCCATTTTTATCTTCACTTTCCTCAACTTGGTTATGGATCTCATAGAGACAGTGATTTTCCATCTCAAAAAATGGTCTTTTCCATTTCTGAAGACCTGTAGTTCCGTTTCAACCATCTAAAAATGGAAATTCCATTTTGTCATAGAAAATGTACATACATGTAGCAAAAACATGAATTCAGTTTTGCAAAGGTGAATTCCATGAATATTTATATAAAAAAATACAGAACCAAATAATTTTTTTGTTTGTTTTACCGGTAAAATGGAAAATCACTGTCCCTAATCTCATTTTAACATTTTTTATCAAGTTGATCTTATTTCTCCTCACTCCAATCCCTTTTGTAGATAAGCGTCTATTTACAGTGTAACATTCTTTTTAATATTGGCTGGGGTAAGATCTACTATAAAGTACATATCCCCTTTCCCCAGAATGTGATCCTAGAATTCTTTTCAGGGAGGAGTAGACAGAGGTGGAATGAAAGAAATGGAAAATGGGGAAAAAACAATGACATGTATCATTTTTTAGGGATAAAGATGTTTTGTATTTCATCTTTGTTTATATTTTAACAAAATACTGTTAATTGCAATTTGTTTTGATGTGTTGTCATCTGTAGTTTTGTCATTAATCATTATCATATAATTATGTCTAGTTTTAAATGTAGATTATCACGCCATTTGATTTCATATGGAAGTGGAAAG